>JAGIQG010000029.1:2675671-2843304 GCA_024679065.1 Sphyrna mokarran | reverse complement strand
AGTGTGTGGGTGTGTGTGTGTGTGTGTGTGTGAGTGTGTGGGTGTGTGGGCGTGTGTGTGTGTGTGTGTGTGTGTGTGTGTGTGTGTGTGTGTGTGTGTGTGTGTGTGTGTGTGTGTGTGTGTATGTGTGTGTGAGTGTGTGTGTGTGAGTGTGTGTGTGTGTGTGTGTGTGAGTGTGTGAGTGTGTGTGCGTGTGTGGTGTGAGTGTGTGGGTGTGTGAGTGTGTGTGTGAGTGTGTGTGTGTGTGCATTTTGTGTGTGTGTGAGTGTGTGTGTGTGTGTGTGTGTGTGTGTGTGTGTGTGTGTGTGTGTGTGTGTGTGTGTGTGTGTGTGTGTGTGTGTGAGCGAGTGTGGTGTGTGTGTGAGTGTGTGTGTGTGTAATTGTGTGTGAGTTTGTGAGTGTGTTTGTGCGTGAGTTTGTGTGTGTGTGAGTGTGTGTGTGTTAGTGTGTGGGTGTGTGTCAGTGCGCTGTGTGTGTGTGAGTGATTGTGTGTGTGTGAGTGTGGGCGTGTGTGTGAGGTGGGTGTGTGGTGTGTGGTTGTGTGGTGAGTGTGTGAAGTGTGTTGGCGTGTGTGTGTGTGTGTGTGTGAGTGTGTGGGTGTGTGTGTGTGTGTGTGTGTGAGTGTGTGGGTGTGTGGGCGTGTGTGTGTGTGTGTGTGTGTGTGTGTGTGTGTGTGTGTGTGTGTGTGTGTGTGTGTGTGTGTGTGTGTGTGGGTGTGTGTGTGTGTGTGTGGGTGAGTGTGTGGGTGTGTGTGTGTGTGAGTGTGTGAGTGTGGGGTGTGTGGTGTGTGTGTGGGTGTGTGTGTGTGGGTGTGTGTGTGTGTGGTGTGTGTGGGTGTGTGTGTGTGTGTGTGTGTGTGTGTGTGAGTGTGTGTGAGTGTGTGTGTGTGGGGTGTGTGTGGTGTGTGAGGCGTGTGGTGTGTGTGTGAGTGGGTGTGTGTGTGTGTGTGTGAGTGTGTGTGTGTGTGTGAGTGTGTGTGTGGAGTGTGTGGGTGTGTGTGTGAGTGTGTGTGTGAGTGTGTGTGTGTGTGTGCATGTGTTTGCGTGTAGTTTGCATGTTCTCCCCATGTCTGCATGTGTTTTCTCCAGATGTTCCAGTTTCCTCCCACAGTCTGAAAGATGTGCTGATTTGGTATATTGGCCCTGCTAAATTTCTCTCAGTGTACCCAAACAGGCACCAGAATGTGGCCACTAGGGGATTTTCACAGTAATTTCATTGCAGTGTTAATGTAAGCCAATTTGTGACATTAGTAAATAAACTTAAACCACTCCCCTTCCTCATTTCCTTTCTCCTCTGACTCACCTCATTTCCCATCTATTTCCTTCCTCAATTCCCTCCTTTTCTCTTATCTTCCCATTACTCCACACCCCCGACCCAAACTTCTGTCATTTCTGTGCTGTGTGTGCCCAGTGCCAGAAGTTAGCTCCCAAACCTGTCACTGGAGAAATTTGCTGTATCCTACTGCAATATGTTGCTCCTTGTTAATTTTCTGCTCATAAAATTCTTTAATTTTCTTCTTCATTCTCTTACTAAAGATATGGTAATTATTTCCTCTATGATTTACTGCCCAGAAAAAATTAATATATTTTGCATTAACATTGAGAAATTGCTTTCATCTCTTGGTAGATCAAACACAGAAATAAAACAGGAGACCAATTGTGTAGCTTCTTCCTATGCATTGCTGGGAAAACTCAGGGAGTAATGAACATTGTGTAATTCCTCACCAATGGATTCACTCCTCACTGAGTGAGGATTCTCCATGTTGCTTGTGCGATTAAATCAGCGACCTCTGCTACGGGGTAAGATTCAAATTTCACTGCAGACAGTTTGCATTGCGTGTAACGGCTGCAAACTTCGCTCCAGCAGTTAAGAACAATTAATTAACAACTATATACAGGGTGATGCAGATTCAATTCTGGACAAGCCCAGACACACTGGAGTGAAACCCCAATTCAATTCCTGATTGGTCTACTGGGTCATGTGACCCTATCAGGAGCCTATTGCACCGACAGAAGCAAGATCCTTTAAAACATTCAGATAATCAGTTCATTCTTAATGCCACAGAATTTGGTATAAAATTCAAAAACCATCCATTCCATCTTAGAACTTTTAACTAATAGAATATTCCCTTCCTGGGGATATCGCAAAATTCTGGAACTTGCAGCAAAAATATCAAAATACTGAAATTTCCGAGCCTCCAGTTTGTTCCACCTGGAAAATAAATCTCGTTCTTTCAGCCCTTCTCACAAGGAGTGTGAAAGAATATAAATCCAGGCTTCAGTTACAAGCCTGTACAATCGCCTGCTTGCTGACAGTTTGACATTCTGATTCCATTCACAAAGTTTGTCTTTCTAAAGCTCTTTCAGCAGGTGTAGATATTCCTGTTCGGGAAGCTGAGTGTCAGATATTAACTCAGATAGACTCGATACATCTCAAAAACCTGATTCAGATTCCTGTGAGTTTGCATGTTTTAGTTAACGTAGTTACCTGCATGACCATCACTGTGTCCTGATATCTCAAGATGCAGCTTTGTGTCAAATTCTGTCTGATCATTGCTTCTGTGAAGCACCTTGGGGATTTTGAATATAAAGTCACAGGATCCTTACAGTGCAGAAGGAGGCCATTCAGCCCATCAAGTCTGTAATGACTACAATCGCACCCACACCCTCTCCCCATAACACCACATATTTATCCTGCTAATCCCCCCGACACTAGAGTCAATTTAGCATGGCCAATCAACCTAATCTGCACATTTTTCGATTGAGAGGAAACCAGAGTAAACAGTCACCTCGGGTTGGAATTGAACCCAGATCTTTGGAACTGTAAGGCAGCAATGCTAACCACTATGCCACCATGCCATACCATGTATTTACCCTGTTAAAGCCTTAATACTAAGAGGTAATTTAGAACATAGAACATTACAGTGCACTACAGACCATTTGGCCCTCGATGTTCCGCTGACCAATGGAACCAATCTAATGACCCTCTAACCTAAACTTTTCCAATGTTATCCATATGCCTATCCACTGCCCATTTGAAAGCCCTTAAAGTTGACGAGTCCACAACTGCTGCAGGCAGGGCATTCCACGCCCTCACTACCCTCTGAGTAAAGAACCCGCCTCTGACATCCGTCCTATAATTATCAACCTTAATTTAAAGCTATGTCCCTTTGTGTTAACCATCACCATCTGAGGAAAAAGGCTCTCACTGTCCACCCTATCTAACCCTCTGATCATCTTGTATGCCTCAATTAGGTCACCTCTTAACTTTCTTCTCTCTAACGAAAACAACCTCAAATCCCTCAGCCTTTCTTCAGAATACATACCTACCATACCAGGCAACATCCTGGTAAACATCCTCCGCACCCTTTCCAATGCTTCCACATCTTTCTTATAATGTGTCGACCAGAACTGTACACAATACTCCAAGTGCGGCCGCACCAGAGTTTTGTGCAGCTGCAACATGATCTCATAGCTCCTAAACTCAATCCCTCTACCAATATAATATGGCCAATCCACCTAACATGCACATCTTTGGAGAGTGGGAGGAAACTGGAGCACCTGGAGAAAACTCACAGAGACATGGGGAGAATGTGCAAACCACACAGACACTCATCCAAGGCTGAAATTGAATCCAGGTCCATGGCATTGTGAGGCAACGGTACTAAACACTGTGCCACTATGTCACCCATTTTAGCTTGTAAAGGTGCAATATAAATGCAAATTGTTGCTTTATTTCATTTCTGTTGTACTTTCTTCAAACTCTCCTGATTTTGAACATGACTGGATTTATCTGTGCACCATACTGATCTTCAAATGAGTTTAATATCTGTAGAAAGTCCCCAGTATTTACCAAAAGTCTTTTTGAACTCAGTGCCCCACACTGTGGAATCCATCTGAACACAGTAATCTCTCCTGGAACCATTAGCCGGGAGGAGGGGTGGGAAGAGGGAGGGACTCAAAGGATGATGGCTGCAAAGGCTGATGAGGAGGTAGAGAGGGAGAGGATGGGGAGTGGTAAAGGTGGGAGCAGTGTGCAGGAGGGTTTGGGAGCTGGAGAGAGGAAGAGAGAGGGAGAGGTGGAGGGGGAGGAGATAGCTAGGGACTGGGTGATGGAGCAGGGGAGTGGGAGGAACAGTTGGGAAGCGTTGAGAAGGCGAAGAGAGGGAGACGCTGGGCCGTAGACAGGATTTGATTTGGTCCTTTCTCTTTCTACACCCAGTCTCCGATTTCAGCAGGAACAACACATCAGATACCAGCAAAGCAGGCAATACCAGAAGACAATTGATGAGCATTAATGATCCTTAGCCCCAGACAGAATGTGGCGTTGCAGAGGTAGAAAAATCCAATGTAAAGCTAAGGCTTGTGTAAGGGATATATCAATGGTCGCAGTTGCTACTCTCAGTAAGTGTGTGTATAATGTGTAATGTCACCAGGCTGAGTTCTGGCCGACCATCGCTGTATCTCATTTGTTTGACGTCAATGGTGCGGGAGTTAAATGAACGATTGCACACTGTGATGGTGTCATCCACTTATGATATAACACTTCTCGAATCTATCAGTGGAGCTATCCAAATTGTGATGGAAATATTATTTTTATTCTGGTCTGTCAGTGGAGGCTCCCTCCAGTGACTTGTTACGTCTCTAGTCTCCAACGCATCTCAACCCATCCCTTTGCCGTTACCGTGGTAATGAAATCATTTTGAGCAGGTAGTGGGGAGAAGTATCTGTAAATCCCTGACAGTAACAAGAGGAGATTGAAGAAACGCAGTTAAAATCCCATCTCTGAAATGAGCTCTGTTCAAACCTGTTTGACCCCCCAATGTCCCTGGCGACAGTGTTTAAGGTTTTTTAGGAGTGTGTTCAGCACTACACAGAGCTTTGAATGATAACTTGCTTCAAACAAGCTCACTGAGAGATAGACAAATATTTGAAAAACATGTTTTTGGATTTCCCAATTGTCAACAATCACAAACTCAGGTAACAAGGGGCATAACTGCAATGGTCAGTGTTTAAACACAATCATCAGTCCATGACCAGAATAGTTATTCACAGTGCCAGCTATCAGCTCACAACAATAACTGGGAGTTACTGACAATAATTGCCAGTCAATAATGATTACACAAATTATGAAATGTTACTCTGTGTCTCGCACGGGAGGCACTTTGGGATTGTAGACCAGGAACCAGAGAGTGGGGAGAGAGGAGAACATGAACATAGAACATAGAACACGACAGCACAAACAGGCCCTTCGGCCCACAATTTGTGCTAGTCATATCCCGCCCTTCCAGGTCTATCTATAACCCTCAATCCCGTTAAATCTACGGGAAAGCTGTGGAAATGGGAAAGGAGGGGAAGTGAAGAGAAGCGATGGTACATGAGCTGTATGTTCAAAACCGCTGGGGAATGGAGTAAGCACACAGCCCGAGCCCAATTATAATTTTTATACATTCTGCAAATAGCGTAAGAAATAATACCATTAAAAACAATGCAGACTACGAGGCGAGCGGAATTCTGGAAAACATAATCGAGGATTAGTGCCTGGGAAGGAGAAGTCCTGTGGAGAGAATTGAGGGAGTCTCATCGGTTTGTAGGACATAAGGGAGGAGGCATGACAAAGCCCAGACCTGCCAATACATTTAACATTTTAAAAACAGAGCTACAATAAAGCAGTGGAAGATCCACAAGCAAAGGACCCGATCTTCCTCAGGGAGATAAATGATACTGAAAACAAAATTTGGAGTTAAAACTCAAAATGGATGGAAATCTCACAGAGCTTAAAACTAAGCACAGGAGCAGGAGTTTCTGCTTAATCGAAGGCTTTTAATCAAGTGTTTCACAAGAGATATTTATTTGAAAGAAAATCACTTAAGAAGGAAGTGATAGGAATGGTGGAAGTGCAGGAAAGGAATTGTTTGTATAACTATTTATCCCTCGGTTTGGAGAAGGATTGGCAGTGCCTTAGGAACCAGTGCCATGTCCACTTTAGTGAAATACCGATGATTGATTCGAAGTGGTTGGATTAGGAACATAATCTCAGAATTAGTGAACATTCACTCTTCCACCTTCTTTCATCAGCAAAAAGATACAAAAGTCTAAGATCATGGTCCAACTAACTCAAAAACAGCTTCTTCCCTGCTACCATTAGACTTGCGAACAGACATACTTTGTATTAAGTTGATCTTTCCCTATACCCTAGCTATAACTGTAACACTATTTTTTCTATCCGTGTAAGGCAAAATAGCAGCTAGGGCAGTGGTATGCTCCTCCTGCCAGATGTGGGCAATTAGGGAGCAATCTAATCTCCCGGACAACTTTACCTGCTGGAAGTGTGTCCAGTTGCAGCTCCTCACATTGTTCAATTAGAGCGGCAGATGGATGCACTGCGGAGCCTACAGGAGGCAGAGAGTATGATAGACACTAGTTACAAGGAGGTTGTCACACCACAGGCTCAGACAGGTAGATGGGTGACCGCCAGGAGAGGTAGGCAGGTAGTGCAGGAGTCTCCTGTGGCTATTCCCCTTTCAAACAGGTATACCATTCTGGATGCTGTTGAGGGGAGTAGCCTGTCAGGGGGAGATACCAACAGTAACCAGGCCTGTGACACCACAGCTGGTTCTGCTGTGGGAAAAGGTCGGGCAAAGAGCAAGGAGCAGTAGTAATAGGGGACTCACTAGTTACAGGCACAGACAGGCATTTCTGTGGCCGTGATCGAGACTCCAGAGTGGAGTATTGCCTCACTGGTGCCAGGATCAAGGACATCTCTGTGCTATTGCAGGTCATTCTTAAGGGGGAGGGTGAGCAGCCAGAGGTCATTGTACATATTGGTACCAGTGACATAGGTGGGAAAAGGGGTGAAGTCCTGAAGTGTGAATATAGAGAGTTGGGCAGAAAGCTAAAGCACAGGACCTTGAAGATAGTAATTTCAGGACTACTGCCGGTACCATGTGCTAGTGAGAGTAGGAATAGGAGGATTAGGCAGATGAATGTGTGGCTTGAGAGTTTGTACAGGGGGCAGAGATTTAGATTTTTGGATCATTGGGACCTTTTCTGGGAAAGGGCTGATCTGTTCAATAAGGATGGGTTACACTTGGGACAGCAGTGGGAAGTTGTGCGTGGAGCCTGAGGAGATTGGAGAGGTACTGAATAAATATTTCTCTTCGGTATTCACGCAGGGTGATGTAAATGTAGTTATGGGGAACACTGAGGTACAGGGTAGCAAACTGGAAGGTATCGAAGTAGACAGGGAGGATGTGCTAGATATTCTCGAGGGTTTGAAGTTGGATAAGTCCCCTGGGCCGGACGGGATTTACCCTAGGATTTTCTGGGAGGCAAGAGAGGAGATTGCAGAGCCTCTGGCTCTGATCTTCAGGTCGTCGTTGGTTACGGGTGTGGTTCCGGAGGACTGTAGGATAGCGAATGTGGTCCCATTGTTCAAGAAGGGGAAGAGAGACCTTCCAGGGAATTATAGGCCAGTGAGTCTTACTTCTGTGGTGGGAAAGTGTTGGAGAGAATAATTAGGGATAGGATTTATAGTTATTTAGAGAGTAATGAATTGATTGGAGATAGTCAGCATGGTTTTGTGAAGGGTAGGTCGTGCCTTACTAACCTCATTGAGTTTTTTGAAAAGTGACTAAGGAGGTGGATGGGGGTAAGGCGGTTGATGTGGTATATATGGACTTTAGTAAGGCGTTTGATAAGGTGGCCCATGGAAGACTTCTGCAGCAAATGCAGATGTATGGGATAGAGGGTGATTTAGCTAATTGGGTTAGGAATTGGCTAGCAGGTAGAAGACAGAGGGTGGTGGTTGATGGAAGATATTCATCGTGGAGTTCAGTTACTAGTGGTGTACCTCAGGGGTCTGTTTTGGGGCCCCTGCTGTTTGTAATTTTTTATAAATGATCTGGATGAGGGTATTGAAGGATGGATTAGTAAATTTGCAGATGACACTAAAGTCGGTGGAGTGTTAGATAGTGAAGAGGGGTGTTGTAGTTTGCAGAGGGACTTTGACAAGTTGCAGAGCTGGGCCGAGAGGTGGCAAATGGAGTTTAATGTGGAAAAGTGTGAGGTAATGCACTATTGCAGAAATAATAAACGTGTAGAGTATAGGGCAAATGGTAGGATTCTTAGTAGTCTAGATGAACAGAGGGATCTTGGTGTGTATGTGCATAGATCCCTGAAAGTAGGCAGTCAGGTCGAGAAGGTTGTTAGGAAGGCATATGGAGTCTTGGCTTTTATTGGTAGAGGTATTGAATTTCGGAGCCGCAACGTCATGTTGCAACTGTACAAAACTCTAGTGCGGCCGCACTTGGAGTATTGTGTGCAGTTCTTGTCCCCACATTATAAGAAAGATGTGGAGGCATTAGAGAGGGTACAGAGGAGGTTTACCAGGATGTTGCCTGGTATGGAGGGCAGGGTCTTATGAAGAGAGGCTGAGGGATTTGAGGTTGTTTTCGTTAGAAAGGAGGCGGCTAAGAGGGGACCTAATCGAAACATATAAGATGATTAGAGGTTTAGATAGGGTGGACAGTGATAGCCTTGTTCCTAGGATGGAGAAAGCTAGCATGAGGGGACACAGCTTTAAATTAAGGGGTGATAGTTATAGGACGGATATCAGAGGCAGGTTCTTTACCCAAAGGGTGGTTCGGGAGTGGAATGCCTGCCTGCAGCGGTTGTAGATGCGCCAAGTTTGGTGGCGTTTAAGAGGTTAGTTGATAAGTATATGGAAGAGAAGGGAATGGTTTAGTTTTGAGGGGCATTGCTTTTTATATTGGTCGGCGCAACATCGAAGGCCGAAGGGCCTGTTCTGTGCTGTAATGTTCTATGTTCTATGTTCTATGTTCTACACTTGAACTGGACGGGGATTAACATTCTTTTAGGAAGATTTGCGAGAGCAACTCGGAAGGGTTTAAACTAGTTTGGCAGGGGGATGGGATCGAAAGCAGGAGGGAAACTTAGGACTTCTTCTATTTGTAATATATATAAATGACTTGGAAGAGGGAGTAAGTGGAGTGATCAGCAAGTTTGCAGACAATACAAAGATGGGTGTTCTTGTGGATAGTGAGGAGCATTGTCAGGCGATGCAGCAGGACATAGATAGGCTGGTAGCTTGGGCAGACAGATGGCAGATGGAATTCAATCCTGATAAATGTGAGGTGATGCATTTCGGGAGAAAGAATGTAGGGGGGAGGTATATGATAAAAGGTAGACCTATTAAGAGTATAGAAACGCAGAGGGACCTGGGGGTGCAGGTGAACAAGTCTCTGAAGGTGGCAGAGCAAGTGGAGAAGGTTGTGAAGAAAGCATATCGTATGTTAGCCTTTATAGGAAGGGGTATAGAGTACAAGAGCTGGCCTTTAATGTTGCAGTTGTATAAAACGCTGGTTAGACCTCATTTGGAATACTGTGTCCAGTTCTGGTTGCCTTACTACCAGAAGGAGGTGGAGACTCTGGAGACAGTGCAGAGGAGGTTTACCAGGATGCTGCCTGGTATGGAAGGTCTGAGTTACGAGGAGAGGTTAGGCAAATTGGGACTGTTTGCCTTAGAAAGACGTAGACTTAGAGGAGATCTAATAGAGGTGTACAAGATTATGAGGGGTATAGATAGAGTAAACAGGGTTAAGCTTTTTCCTAGGATGGACTCGAATAGCACGAGGAGTCACGGGCTTAGGGTGAGGGGGGTAAAGTATAATTTGGATGCTAGAGGGAGTTTTTTCACACAGAGGGTGGTGGGGTATGGAATGCGCTGCCAAGTAAAGTGGTGGAGGCAGATACTCTGGAGTTATTTAAGAAATACTTAGATGGGCACATGAACAGAATGGGAATGGAGGGGTATAGAAAACTGATTTAATATAGGGATCATGAGCCTTGGGAGTCCCTGGGAAATGTGTAAATAGATGATGATATTTATGTATTTGTTTTTATCCTACAGGTGCTTTGGTCCACCTTATTGTCTAACGAGGGGCATACACGCGATGGGTCGTGAGAGGGCTGCTCTTGGATCTTTTTCGAGAGTATCCTAGTGCTTCACGTCGTTAGTGTGCGCTTGACCTGGACCATTTGTTGGGCAACACGACAGCTCAGTGACTATTGCTGTGCTGTGCAGATACATGGATTTGGGTCTGTGTCTGTGGGAGTTTGCGCATTCTCCCCGTGCTTGTGTGGGTTTTCTGTGGGCACTTCGGTTTCCTCCCACATCCCAAAGATGTGCTCTTAGGCTAATTGGCAAAACAAGTTCTCCCTAAATTGTCTCAAATTTGGTTTTTAATCCATAGATCTATAAACATGGAGAGGGATCGCGGGTAGAGGTGGGAACATTGGGGTGGTGGCACGGGCTCTTTGGGCCGAAGGGCCTGTTTCCCGAGCTGCTTTGTTCTTTGTTCTTTGTTCTTTGAAACAGAAGAGAAGTTTGAGGACAACACAGAAGTTAAGAGAGCACATTAATTCGTTTCCCACCTCGGTTCATTGTCCGTGTTGAGTTTGCACATTCTCCTCATGTCTGTGTGGGTTTTCTCCAGGTGATCCAGTTTCCTCCCATCGTCCAAAGATGTACGGGTTAGGTTGATTGGCTATGCTAAAAATTGCTTCTTAGGTCATGAGATGCATAGGTTAGAGGGATTAGTGGGTAAATATGTAGGGATATCGGTGATATATGTAGGGCCTGGGTGAGATTGTGGTCGGTGCAGACTCGATGGACTGAATGGTCTCCTTCTGCACTGTTGGGTTTCTATGATAAAGGCCGTGTCAGTAATCCTAGATCCAGAGAGATCAGGCAAAAGCAAATCAGAGAGCAAGGGAAGTCCAGATTAAACTGCATTTATTTCAATGCAAGAGGCCTGAAGGGCAAGGCAGATAAACTCAGGGCATGATGGGAAGGTAGGATTGGGATATTACAGCACTTACTGAAACATGACTGAGAGAGGGACAGAACTGGCAGCTCCATGTTCCAGGGTACAGATGCCATAGGAAAGAGAGGACAGGAGGTAAGAGAGGAGGGGGAGTCGCACTTTTGATTAGGGAAAGCATCACGAGAGGAGATATATCCAGGGCTTCGGCCACCAAGTCTATGTGGATAGAACTGAGAAATAAGAAAGTGGAAATCACTTTGATAGGGTAGAATTATAGGCCCCCAAATAGTCAGCAGGAAATTGAAGAACAAATATAAAAGGAGATTATAGAGAGCTCCAAGAAAAATTGGGTGGTAATAGTGGGAGAGTGTAACTTTTCCAACATTGACTGGGATAGCCATAGTATTAAAAAGATGGATGGAGAGAAATTTGTTAAGTGAATTCAGGAGGAATTTCTCATTCAAATATGTGGATGGTCCGACTAGAGAGGAGGCAAAACTTGACCTCCTCTTGGGAAATAAAGAAGGGCAGATGACAGAAGTATTAGTGAGGGATCACTTCGGGACCACTGACCATAATTCTATTAGTTTTAAGATTGCTATGGAGAATGATGGGTTTGGTCCAAAAGTTAAAATTCTAAATTGGGGCAAGACCAATTTTGATGATATCAGGCAGGAACTTTCAAAAGTTAATTGGGTAACTCTATGAAAAGGGACATCTGGTAAATGGGAGGCTTTCAGTAGAGTGTTATCCAGAGTTCAGGGTAAACACATTCCTCTTAGAGTGAAGGGCAAGGCTGGCAGGAGTCAGGAACCGTGGATGACTCAGGATATTGAGGCCCTGGTCAAGAAGAAGGAAGAGATACATGACATGCACAGGCAGCAGGAATCAAGTGAATCTCTTGAAGAGTATAGAGGATGTAGGAGTAGAGTTAAGAAAGAAATCAGAAGGGCAAAAAGGGAACACGAGATTGTTTTGACAGATAAGGCAAAGGAAAATCCAAAGAGCTTCTACAAATACATAAAGGACAAAAGAGTAACAAGGCGGGGAGAGTAGGACCTCTTAAGGATCCACAAGGTAATCTATGTGCGGATCTAAAAGAGATTATGTGATTGTAAATGAATATTTCTCATCTGTATTTACTGTTGAGAAAAGTATGGATGTTAGGGAACTTGGGAAATTAAATACTGATGTCTTGAGAAGTGTATATATTACAAAGGACGAGCTGCTGGAAGTCTTAAAACACATCAAGGTAGACAAATTTACGGGATCTGATTAAGTGTATCCCAGGATGTTGTGGGACGCTAGGGAGGAAATTGTGGGTCCCCTAGCCGAGATATTGCATCATCGATAGTCACGGGTGAGATGCCTGAAGATTGGAGAATGGCAAATGTTGTATCTTTGTTTAAAAAGGGCTGCAGGGAAAAGCCTGGGAACGACAGGCGAGTGAGCTTCACGTCTGTGGTGGGTAAATTGTTGAAAGGTACTATAAGAGACAGGGTCTACAGGCATTTAGAGACTCAAGGACTGATTAGGGACAGTCAGCATGGCTTTGTGAATGGAAAATCATGTTTCACAAATTTAATTGAGCTTCTTGAAGGGGTAACCAAGAAGGTAGATGAGGGCAGTGCAGTTGATGTTGTCTACATGGACTTTAGCAAGGTATTTGACAAGGTACTGCATGATAGGTTGTTGCATAAAGTTAAATCTCATGGGATCCAGGGTGAGATATCTAAATGGATACAAAATTGGCTTCTTGATAGGTGGTTATAGAGAGTTGTTGTAGGTGGTTGCAGAGAGTTGTTCTTCAAACTGGAGGCCTGTGACTAGTGGTTGCCTCAGGGATCAGTGCTGGATCCACTGTTAGTTGTCACTTATATTAATGATTTAGATGAGACTATAAGAGGCATGGTTAGTAAGTTCACAGAAGACACCAATATTAGTAGCAAGGTGGACAATGAGGAAGGTTATCTCTAATTGTAGCAGGATCTTGATCATTTGGGCCAATGGGCTGACGAATGGGAGATCATTTTGGTAGATTGAACCAGGACAGGACTTACTCAGTTAATGGTAGATGTTAGGGAAAGTTACAGAACAAAGTGATCCTAGGGGTACATGTTCATAGCTCCTAGAAAGTGGAGTCACAGGTGGTCAGAATGGTGAGGAAGGCATTCGGCATGCTTTTTTCATTGACCAGAGCATTAAATACAGGAGTTGGGATGTTTTGTTAAAGTTGTACAAGACATTGGTAATCTACACTTGGAATACAATGTGCAATTCTGATTACCCTATTATAAAAAGGCTATTATTAAACTAGAAACAGTGCAGAAAAGATTTACCAGGATGCTCTGGGAATTTGATGGATTGAGTTATAAGGAGAGGGTGGATAGACTGCGACGTTTTTCTCTGGAGAGTAGAAGGCTGAGGGGAGACCTTATAGAAATCTATAAAATAATGAGGGGCACAGACAAGGTAGATAGTTAATATATTTACCCAAAGATAGGGGAGTCTAAAATTAGAGGTCATAAGTTTAAGATGAGAGGGAAGAGATACAAAAGTGTCTGGAGGGGCAATTTTTTCACACGGAGGATGGAGTGTCTAGAACAAGCTGCCAGAAGTGTAATAGAGGCGGGTACAATTTTGTCTTTTAAAGAGCATTTAGATAGTTACATGGGTACGATGGGTGTAGAGGGATATGGGCCAAATGCGGGCAATTGGGATTAGTTTAGGGGTTTAAAAAAAAGGGCAGCATGGACAATTTGGGCCAAAGGGCCTGTCTCCATGCTGTAAACCTCTCTGACTCTATGACTACATTCTGCACTCTCTCATTTCCTTCTCTATGAACGGTATGCTTTATCTGTATAGCACACAGGAAATAATATTTTCCACTGTATGCTGATACATGTGACAATAATAAATCAAGTTAAAGTTGGAGTTTCAGTAAGAGGAATACAGGAAGACTGTTAGTGAAATAGCCAGGTACATGAGATCAGATAGTTCAGGTGGAGGTTACAGTGAAGCGTGTCAGTGAACACGGAGAGCCAGAGCTTCAAAAAGAAGGGGAAATATCACCTTCTTTTTCCTCACCTGAAAATTGCATCAGACCTTATCTTGAAAGCCTTTTGCGATAGAGCACACTCACCGGTTTGCTTCTGCTGGACACACAATTTTCAGGTGAGTCTGAAACCAACACAAGGCCAATTCATTCAAACCGGGCACCGCTCAACTCTGCAAATTGGGATCCAGTAAAATAATTGTCCGTAATTAAAGCCACGTGCCATCATTATAAGCATTAAGCCCCTGTTTATAAATATTATTCTATAATTAAAATAATTAGATCACGCTCATCAATATTAAAGCATTGCCACAGTCTAGAAAGGGAGATTGCAGCGATACAGAATCAGTCCTGAGAGTGATGGTTATTGTGAGGAGAATGAGTTATGAAAGGATTACTGGACTGAGAGTAATTTGAGATCACACACAGAGAGGCATCTGTTTGTCTATCCCCGGTCACTGTTAAACGACGCTATCAGGAGCAGCCTAGACCCAGGTCATTCCATCAGGGGCAAAGGCTGAAATTCTAGATTCACCCACCAATGATTGCCATCTCCATCTGTAACACATTGTGATCAAATCTCAGCAAACCTCTCCCTGCTGCTGCTTGTGGGGATCTTTCTTGATAGGGCACAGCCAGGGAAACCAGTTGCCATTTGTTGGCTTAGCTGATCGGGATGGTGAGTCACGGTGAAATCAGCAGAGATGGAGAGCTGAGCTGTATCACTGGTGTGAGAACATCTTGTCCAGGGTGGTGTTCACAGGAGCTCTGACGGGCAACTCATCCCCATGTGATTCTGCTACTTATCTGCAGACTTTGTAGCTGTGCCGCACTCAGCATCTCAACAATTCAAACTGTACTTCTGTTACTAGCATAGAATGATTAATGCATTCGGGGAAAAGTTGTGTTTTGATGATTTGTGTATCGCTGCGTTGCCATTCCTAATTGCCCCTCAGATAGTGGTGAGCTATATTCTTGAATTGCTGCTGCATTCCATGTGGTGTAGATACACTCACAGTACTGTTAGGAAGGGAGTTCCGTCCAGTGAAGGAATGGCAGGATTGAATGGCAGGGCACTGAGTGACTGGGAGGGGAACTTGCTGATAATAATGTTCCAGTTATATGCTGACCTTGTCCTTCTATAGGCTTTGAGGGTAATGTCTAAGGAACCTTGTTGAGTTGCTGCAGTGTATCTTGCAGATGGTACACGTGCCTGTGACTGCAGCAGTGGTGGAGGGATTGAATGTTCATGGATTCAGGGCCCATTAAACAAATTGCTTTATTCCAGACGGTGTTGAACGTTTGGTGTTGTTGGAGCTGCACTCATCCAGACAAGAGGAGATTATTCCATCACAACCCCCGACTTGCCTGGTAAATGGTAAAGAACCGAGTCAGGAGGTGAGTTACTCGCTGAAGGATTCCCAGCCTCTGACCTGGTCTAGCAGCCATTGTATTATTCATTCAGTTCAGTCTCTGGTCAATGGTAATCTCCGGGATGTTAATAGTGGGGGATTCAGTGATGATAAAGCCATTAAATGTCAGTGGGCAATAGTTAGATTGTGTCCTGTTGGAGATAGTCATTGCCTGGCAGTTGTGCAGTGTGAGTGTGAGTGTGACTTGCCATTTGTCAGCCCAAGCCAGGATATTGCGCTGGTTTTGCTGCATTTGGACATGGGCTGCTTTAATATCTGAGGTGTCACAAATGGTGCTGAACATTGTGCAATCCTTAACAAACATCTCACTTCTGATATTGTGATGTGGAGAAGATTATTGATGAAACAGCTGAAGATGGTTAGACCAATGACAGGATGCAGAGGAATTCCTTCAGTGATTTCCTGGGACTAACATGATTGACCTCCAACATTGCAGTTATCATTCCCTGGGAAATGGGCACTCACTTGGATGAAGTGCATGGTGTGGTCACCGGTGGAGCTACATGTTGAGTGACAAATATCCCATGAATGAGGCTGCATCACTCAAACCTTTCACCTTAGCAAGTCAGCTAAGGCGGCAAAGCCAATGGCCCTGGCATCCTGGTTCACCCAGTCCCTGTCCAAGTTGATATATCTGTGAGCTCTCAATGAAGGGCAGCTGTAACCTCCATTTGCATGTGGCCATCTGTGAGATGCCACACACAGGTCCCCACACTGCCCTGGAATGAGACACTCGCACAGAAATTCAGAGCGGCTGTGTGTTTAAGGGCCACAGGCAGTGGGTCTCCTCCCTTTCTGTGCGGTGCCAGTTCCTGTAGGGTCTGGCAGGGGTGGTCCACTATCCCCCGGGACAGACGCAGCCTTCTACGGCACTGAACCTCCGATGCTGGCAGTTACAATGTCCAATTTCAGAGTACCCTCAGCTGGTACCTACATCACAGAGCCAGAGTAGAGACAGGCCCAACCAATCCCTTCTCCGCAGGGCACGCTGTCCAGGTGCTGTGTCATGTTGGTGTCTCTGCCCCTGCTCTGTGCCAATCAGCAGGATAACCAGCCCACAGGCCCCATGATCCTTCAGGCCATGCGCTGTAAAGAAGAGGAAGTCGCCATGCGCTGTAAGGGTTTGTGAGAGAGACTCTCCTCTCTCAGTTTCTCTGGGATTATCACCCAATGTGAGTCGGTGCCTTGTATGTTCTGTTTACAAGACAAAGGACAAATCCTACCTGGTCAATTACTCCATCAGTGTACTCGACTCACCAGTAAGGTGCTGGGTGGCATTGTCACAAAGTGGCACTCCATCAGGGGCTCGGCAATGCTCCGTTAGGGTTCCGCCCTCAGCCACACAGTTTCCAAACCAATCACAGCCTTGGCCAGGACATATACAACATAGAACATAGAACATTATAGCACAGAACAGGCCCTTCGGCCTTCGATGTTGCGCCGACCAATATAAAAAGCAATGCCCCTCCAAACTAAACCATTCCCTTCTCTTCCATATACTTATCAACTAACCTCTTAAACGCCACCAAACTTGGCGCATCTACAACTGCTGCAGGCAGGGCATTCCACTCCCGAACCACCCTTTGGGTAAAGAACCTACCTCTGATATCCGTCCTATAACTATCACCCCTTAATTTAAAGCTGTGTCCCCTCGTGCTAGCTTTCTCCATCCTAGGAAAAAGGCTATCACTGTCCACCCTATCTAAACCTCTAATCATCTTATATGTTTCAATAAGGTCCCCTCTTAGCCGCCTCCTTTCTAACGAAAACAACCTCAAATCCCTCAGCCTCTCTTCATAAGACCTGCCCTCCATACCAGGCAACATCCTGGTAAACCTCCTCTGTACCCTCTCCAATGCCTCCACATCTTTCTTATAATGTGGGGACCAGAACTGCACACAATACTCCAAGTGCGGCCGCACTAGAGTTTTGTACAGTTGCAACATGACGTTGCGGCTCCGAAATTCAATCCCTCTACCAATAAAAGCCAAGACTCCATATGCCTTCCTAACAACCTTCTCGACCTGACTGCCTACTTTCAGGGATCTATGCACATACACACCAAGATCCCTCTGTTCATCTAGACTACTAAGAATCCTACCATTTGCCCTATACTCTACACATTTATTATTTCTGCCATAGTGCATTACCTCACACTTTTCCACATTAAACTCCATTTGCCACCTCTCGGCCCAGCTCTGCAACTTGTCCAAGTCCCTCTGCAAACTATAACACCCCTCTTCACTATCTACCACTCCACCGACTTTAGTGTCATCTGCAAATTTACTAATCCATCCTTCAATACCCTCATCCAGATCATTTATAAAAATTACAAACAGCAGGGGCCCCAAAACAGACCCCTGAGGTACACCACTTGTCACCGAACTCCACGATGAATATCTCCCATCAACCACCACCCTCTGTCTTCTATCTGCTAGCCAATTCCTAACCCAATTAGCTAAATCACCCTCTATCCCATACATCTGCATTTTCTGCAGAAGTCTTCCATGGGCCACCTTATCAAACGCCTTACTAAAGTCCATATATACCACATCAACCGCCTTACCCCCATCCACCTCTTTGGTCACTTTTTCAAAAAACTCAATAAGGTTAGTAAGGCACGACCTACCCTTCACAAAACCATGCTGACTATCCCCAATCAATTCATTTCTCTCTAAATAACTATAAATCGTATCCCTAATAATTCTCTCCAATACTTTGCCCACAACAGAAGTAAGACTCACTGGCCTATAATTCCCTGGAAGGTCTCTCTTCCCCTTCTTGAACAACGGGACCACATTCGCTATCCTCCAGTCCTCCGGAACCATACCCGTAACCAACGACGACCTGAAGATCAGAGCCAGAGGCTCTGCAATCTCCTCTCTGACCTCCCAGAGAATCCTAGGGTAAATCCCGTCCGGCCCAGGGGACTTACCCAACTTCAAACCCTCGAGAATATCTAGCACATCCTCCCTATCTACTTCGATACCTTCCAGTTTGCTACCCTGTACCTCAGTGTTCTCCATAACTACATTTACATCACCCTGTGTGAATACCAAAGAGAAATATTTATTCAGTACCTCTCCAATCTCCTCAGGCTCCACGCACAACTTCCCACTGCTGTCTATGACTGGCCCTAATCTTGCCCTAACCAATCTTCTATTCTTAACATATCTAAAGAAAGCTTTAGGATTCTCCTTAATCCTATCAGCCAAAGTCTTCTCGTGTCCTCTCTTAGCTCTCCTCAATTCACTCTTTAGCTCCCTCCTGGCTAATCTATAGCTATCCATTGCACTAACCGAGCCTTCAAGCCTCATCCTGACATAAGCCTCCTTTTTCCTTTTAACCAGCAAATCAACTTTTTTCGTACACCAAGGTTCTCTTACTCGACCATTTCCTCCTTGCCTGACAGGGACATACTTATCAAGGACTCGCAGCAGCTGCTCCTTGAATAAGCTCCACATTCCAGATGTCCCCAGTCCCTGTAGCTTCCTAGTCCAATCTATGCACCCTAATTCTCTCCTGATGGCCTCATAATTACCCTTCCCCCAGCTATAACTACTGCCTCCAGCTTCATGCCTATCCCTATCCATCACTATGGTGAACATAACCGAATTGTGGCCACTACCACATGAGAACACTACCATATGAGAATGATAAATAGGCCACATTTCTCCTGAACCTTTCTGTCATCCCATCAGATCATAGCTGGTCTATAATCTCCAAATACCAGTGTTTTCCCAAATACATCTGAATAACAAAAACTGAGCAAGTTTAGTTTTAAAATCTACACTTATTAGAACAAACAAAGAACAAAGAGCAACACAGCACGGGAAACAGGCCCTTCGGCCCAACGTTTTCTGTAGGAAACTCAGAATCCTACAGAAACTCAGCACACATGGAGCAGTAGAACCAGGGACACTCCTTGTCACAATGGATGTCATGACGCTCTACACTAACATCCCCCACGACGATGGTATTGCTGCAACTGCCTCAGTACTCAATGCCAACAACTGCCAGTTTCCGGATGCAATTTTACAACTCATCCACTTCATCTTGGACCACAATGTCTTCACCTTCAACAATGAGCTTTTCATCCAGACACATGGAACAGCCATGGGGACCAAATTTGCACCTCAGTATGCCAACATCTTCATGCACAGGTTCGAACAAGACTTCTTCACCACACGAGATCTCCAACCAAGGTTATATACTAGATACATTGATGACATCTTTTTCCTTTGGACGCATGGTGAACAATCATTGAAACAACTGTATGATGATATCAACAAGTTCCATCCCACCATCAGACTCACCATGGACTATTCTCCAGAATCAGTTGCATTCTTGGACACACGCATCTCCATCAAGGACGGTCACCTCAGCACCTCACTGTACCGCAAACCGACAGACAACCTCACAATGCTCCACTTCTCCAGCTTCCACCCTAGACACGTTAAAGAAGCCATTCCCTATGGACAAGCCCTCCGTATACACAGAATTTGCTCAGATGAGGAGGATCGTGACAGACACCTCCAGACACTGAAGGATGCCCTCGTGAGAACAGGATATGGCGCTCGACTCATCGATTGACAGTTCCAACGTGCCACAACGATAAACCGCACTGATCTCCTCAGAAGACGAACATGGGACACGGTGGACAGAGTACCCTTTGTTGTCCAGTACTTCCCCGGAGCGGAGAAGCTACGACATCTTCTCCGGAGTCTTCAACATATCATCGATGATGATGAACATCTCGCTAGGGCCATCCCCACCCCCCCACTTCTTGCTTTCAGACAACCGCACAACCTCAAACAGATCATTGTTCGCAGCAAACTACCCAACCTTCAGGAGAACAGTGACCACAATACCACACAACCCTGCCACAGCAACCTCTGCAAGACATGCCAGATCATAGACATGGACGACATCATCAAACGTGAGGATACCATTCACCAGGTGCACGGTACATACTCTTGCAACTCGGCCAACGTTGTCTACCTAATACGTTGCAAGAAAGGATGTCCCGAAGCATGGTATATTGGGGAGACCATGCAGACACTACGACAGCGGATGAATGAGCATCGCTCAACAATCACCAGGCAAAACAGTTCCCTTCCTGTGGGCGAACACTTCAGCAGTCATGGGCATTCGGCCTCCGACCTGCGGGTAAATGTCCTTCAAGGGGGCTTTCGTGATACACGACAGCGCAGAGTCGCTGAACAGAGACTGATAGCCAAGCTCCGCACACATGAGGACGGTCTTAACAGGGATCTTGGCTTCATGACACACTATCTGTAACCCCCGTAACTTGCCTGGGTTAGCAAAAAACCTCACTTACTGTGCTGTCTGGAGAAAATACACAATTCTCTAACCAATGCTCAGGATCCCCTTCACACACATTGTTAGCCACTTTAACACTTGAATAGCAGGTTAGATGTAAGGATTCGCATTCTAATCAGCAATCTCTGACTGTCTGTGCTGATGTGTGCTATTGCAGACCAGAACACTGCACTTGCCTGAGGAAGACACAAGAGTGTTGAAAGCTCGCTTTTTTACTATCAAATAAATCGGTTGGATTAATAATTGGTGTTGCTAAATTCTTACTGAGTTCTTACCACCCCAATCCAACGCCGGCATCTTTACATTATAATCTTATATACATAGAACATAGAACATTACAGCGCAGAACAGGCCCTTCGGCCTTCGATGTTGCGCCAACCATTATAAAAAGCAATGACCCTCCAAACTAAACCATTCCCTTCTCTTCCATAAACTTATCAACTAACTTCTTAAACGCCACCAAACTTGGCGCATCGACAACTGCCGCAGGCAGGGCATTCCACTCCCTAACCCATACCTCTAATAGATCCCCTCTCAGCCGACGTCTTTCAAGGGAAAACAACCCCAGTGTGTTCAATCTTTCCTCGTAAGACAGCCCATCCATACCAGGCAGCATCCTGGTAAATCTCCTCTGCACTCTCTCCAGGGACTCCACATCCTTCCGGTAGTACGGCGTCCAGAACTGGACGCAGTACTCCAAGTGAGGCCTAACCAACGTTCTATACACTTGCAACATCAGACTCCTACTCTTGTATTCTATACCCCTTCCTATGAAAGCTAACATACCATACGCTTTCTTTATCATTTTCTCCACCTGTACTGACACCTTCAGAGACTTGTGAACCTGCATCCCCAGGTCTCTCTGCGTCTCTATACTCCGGATAGTTTTATCTTTTATCCTATAACTCCCCTCTACATTATTCCGGCCAAAATGCATCACCTCGCATTTATCCGGATTAAATTCCATTTGCCATCTATCTGCCCAATCTACCAGCCTATCTATGTCCTGTTGTGTTGCCTGGCACTGCTCCTCAGTCCCCGCCAATCCAAGTATCTTAGTGTCATCAGCAAATTTGCTGATCACACCACCTACCCCTCTTCCAAGTCATTTATATAAATCACAAATAGAAGAGGTCCTAGTACTGAGCCCTGTGGCACACCACTAGTGACAGACCTCCAGTTGGAAAATGAGCCTTCCACTACTACCCGCTGTCTCCTCCTCCCAAGCCAGTTCTCAACCCATCCACATACCTGGCCCTGTATCCCATGCGCCTTCACCTTTTTTATCAGCCTACCATGAGGAACCTTGTCAAATGCCTTACTGAAATCCATATAGACGACATCAACGGCTTGTCCTCCATCAACCGTTTTTGTCACCTCTTCAAAAAATTCCACTAGATTCGTAAGGCACGACCTCCTCCTAACGAAGCCATGCTGCGTATCCCTGATCAGATCGCATATTCTGGCATTAATTGCTATTTGAAAAGGAGAATTCCGTCTTTTGTGAGTATAAATGCTTCCAAACACCAGGTCTGCCTCAAGAATTTTCTCCGAGGTCTAGGTTCAACCAAAACAGCTCTCTATTTACACATTCCTCTACTATCTTAAAAAAATGGAATCATACCACCTTTAATCTTCTAAATTCCAGGGAATACAAACCTAGTTTGTGTTTAATCTCTCCTGATAATTTAACTCCCAGAGACTCAGTATCATTCTGGAAAATTTACATTGCAACCTTCTATAGCTGAGATTGGTGAAACAAATTGTCCCTAAATTGTCTCCCCAATCTGGTTTCCAATATGGTTTCCATAAACATAGGCAAGGGTCATGGGTGGAAGAGGGAACTCAGGTTGTTAAAATGGCAGCGTGGGCTCATTGGGCCAAAGGGCCTGTTTCTCGTGCTGTGTTGTTCTTTGTTCTTTTGTTCTTTGTTCTATAACTTCCTCACTCTTATATTGTTATTCTTCTGATATAAAGGTCACCACTTCATTAGTTCTGTTGAGATTGGTTTCTGTAAAAGTTCCTGACATTTTAATTATCGATGTATCTGTATTCACAAGGCTCTTTGGATCTCCAGTGTTTCAATATTGAGGAATGTTTCTGTTCTTTCCTATTGAAGACCAATAATCCCATTCGGACAATCCAGCTCATTCTAAACGTGACGCATCCTTGGCATTTAATCAATTTCAGGAAGGATATTGAAGCCATAGAATGAGTTCCAGGTTGATTTAGGGACACAGGAATTCAATCCGTTGAATAGACCACAGATGCAGAGATTGCCCTCATTAAAGCAGAGAAGATTAAATGGAAATGTTATTGAAGTGTTCAAAGACTTTCAAGGTTTTGATAGAACAGATAGGGAGAAGTTTATTTAGCTGGTAGGAAGGTCAATAAGCAGGGGTTACAGGTTGAACTAAATGGCAAAGGGACTGGGGGATATGGCAAAAGATTTTATCACAGGGATTGTATTGACTGAAAGAATTGATCAGTCAGCAATTTTCAAAGGGGGATTGGATAGATATTTGAAGGGTAAAATTTTTCTAAGTAATGGAAAAATTTCAGTCTGGGATTAATTGAATCACTCTTTGAAAGACTAGCTCAGTATGGTGGGTTCTTTTCCATCCCCTATGATTTATCCTTCTCTCAATCCCATTCTCTTTTGCTTCCAATCCCGCATTGAAGTCTCATCTCCTTTCCAATCATCCTTTTCCCTCTCTGCCTTCCCTTTCCTCTCATCCCCTTCCTTCCTCTGTTCTCTCCGCATTCAAGAACAAAGGAGAAAACAAAGAACAAAGAGCAATACTGTATGGGAAACAGGCCCTTTGGCCCGACGAGCCTGCACTGCCATTTTAACATTATGAGTGCCCTCCTCTACCTATGGCCTTTGTCTACATCTTTTTTTATAAGAGCAACACAGCACGGGAAACAGGCCCTTCGGCCCAACGAGCCCGCGCCGCCGTCATAACTATATAGTAACAATTCCATTATCCTATTCTAATTTTAGGTTATTCCTAATGTGGAAGAATCTCACTATAGGGACAATTTGTTTCCCAATCAGCCTAAGAGTGAATTTTTGGGATGTGGGAGGAAACCGGAGCGCCCGGAGAAAACCCACGCAACCACGGGGAGAACGCGCAAACTCCCGCAGACACCGGCCCAATTCCAAGTGTCTGCACAGCTACAGCGATAGTCACTGAGCTGTCATGGTGCCCTTCAGATGGTCCAGATAAAGCACTCATTTACGACATGAAGCACCAGGCAACCCATGAATCAACATCCAAGAGCTGTCCTCGCACCACCTGCCGAATGCATGCTCCTTGTTGGTCAAGTATGGACCGAATTACCTGTGGAAAAAAAAGCCATAGTTAAACAGTCAATCTATCAGGGAAGATTGAGGAAAGACTAATTTAGGGGCAATTTGTTACACCAATCAGCCTAAGAGCAGGTTTTTGGGGTATGGGAGGAAACTGGAGCACCCGGAGAAAACCCACATAATCACGGGGAGAATGTGTAAACTCCCACAGACACAGGCCCAAATCGATGTTTCCGCACAGTAAACAGTGATAGTCATGTTGTCTGTCAGATGGTCCAGTTTAAGCGTACACTAACAACATGAAGCAATAGGCAACTCTTGAAGCAACATCCAAGAGCAGCCCTCACACGTCCATCCATCGAAGATGATATATAAGATGAACAGAGGGTTAGATAGAGTGGATAGTGAGAGCCTTTTTCCTCGGATGGAGATGGATAAGACAGGAGGACATAGCTTTAAATTAAGAGGTGGTAGTTATAGGACAGATGCTAGAGGTGGGTTCTTTACTCAGAGGGTAGTAAGGGCGTGGAATGCCCTGCCTGCAGCAGTTGTGGACTCGTCAAGTTTAAGGGCTTTCAAATGGGCAGTGGATAGGCATATGGATAACATTGGAATAGTTTAGATTAGAGGGTCATAAAATTGGTTCCATTGGTCAGCGCAACATCAAGGGCCAAAGGGTCTGTACTGCATTGTAATGTTCTATGATCTATATTGTTCCAAGATCAAGGAGAATCCTAAAGCTTTCTTTAGATATGTTAAGAATAGAAGATTGGTTAGGGCAAGATTAGGGCCAGTCAGAGACAGTAGTGGGAAGTTGTGCGTGGAGCCTGAAGAGATTGGAGAGGCACTGAACAAATATTTCTCTTTGGTATTCATGCAGGGAGATGTAAATGTAGTTGTGGAGAACACTGGGATACAGGGTTGCAAACTGGAAAGTATTGAAGTAGATAAGGAGGATGTGCTCGATATTCTTGAGGGTTTGAAGTTAGATAAGTCCCCTGGGCCGGACGGGATTTACCCTAGGATTCTCTGGGAGACGAGAGAGGCGATTGCAGAGCCTCTGGCTCTGATCTTCAGGTCGTCGTTGGTTACGGGTATAGTGCCGGAAGACTGGAGGATAGCGAATGTGGTCCCATTGTTCAAGAAGGTGAATAGAGACTTTCCGGGGAATTATAGGCCGGTGAGTCTTACTTCTGTTGTGGGCAAAGTATTGGAGAGAATTATTAGGGATAGGATTTATAGTTATTTAGAGAAATGAATTGATTGGGGATAGTCAGCATGGTTTTGTGAAGGGTAGGTCGTGCCTTACTAACCTTATTGAGTTTTTTGAAAAATTGACCAAAGAGGTGGATGGGGGTAAGGCAGTTGATGTGGTATATATGGACTTTAGTAAGGCGTTCGATAAGGTGCCCCATGGAAGCCTTCTGCAGAAAATGCAGATGTATGGGATTGAGGGTGATTTAGCTAATTGGATTAGGAATTGGCTAGCAGATAAAAGACAGAGGGTGGTGGTTGATGAAAATTATTTATCATGGAGTTCGGTTACAAGTGGTGTACACTCAGGGATCTGTTTTGGGGCCCCTGCTGTTTGTAATTTTTATAAATGATCTGGATGAGAGTATTGAAGGATGGATTAGTAAATTTGCAGATGACACTAAAGTCGGTGGAGTGGTAGATAGTGAAGAGGGGGTGTTATAGTTTGCAGAGAGACTTGGACAAGTTGCAGAGCTGGGCCGAGAGGTGGCAAATGGAGTTTAATGTGGAAAAGTGTGAGGTAATTCACTTTGGCAGGAATAATAAATGTGTAGAGTATAGGGCTAATGGTAGGATTCTTAATAGTGTTGACGAACAGAGGGATCTTGGTGTATATGTGCATAGATCCCTGAAAGTTGGCAATCAAGTCGATAAGGTTGTTAAGAAGGCATATTGAGTCTTAGCTTTTATTGGTAGGGGGATTGAATTTCGGAGCCGCAACGTCATGTTGCAACTGTACAAAACTCTAGTGCGGCCGCACTTGGAGTATTGTGTGCAGTTCTGGTCCCCCATTATAAGAAAGATGTGGAGGCATTGGAGAGGGTACAGAGGAGGTTTACCAGGATGTTGCCTGGTATGGAGGGCAGGTCTTATGAAGAGAGGCTGAGGGATTTGAGGTTTTTGTTAGAAAGAAGGCAACTAAGAGGATACCTTATTGAAACATATAAGATGATTAGAGGTTTAGATAGGTTGGACAGTGATAGCCTTTTTCCTAGGATGGAGAAAGCTAGCACGAGGGGACATAGCTTTAAATTAAGGGGTGGTAGTTATAGGACGGATGTCAGAGGTAGGTTCTTTACCCAGAGGTGGTAAGGGTATGGAATGCCCTGCCTGCTGCAGTTGTAGATGCGTCGTTTGGTGGCGTTTAAGAGGTCAGTAGATAAGTTTATAGACGAAAAGGGAATGGTTTAGGTTAGAGGGTCATTGCTTTTTCCTAATTGGTCGGCGCAACATCGAAGGCCGAAGGGCCTGTTCTCCACTGTAATGTTCTATGTTCTATCTATGTTCTATATTCTATGTTCTATCTTCTTCCCTTCCCCTTCTCACTTTTTTCCTGCTCTCTTATGGTATCCTTTCTGCAATCTGTGAACTTCCTCTCTTCTTCCTTCTCTCCAGCCTTCTTCCACTCCTGAGCAGGAAACATGAGGTTTGTAGAGCAGATTGGCAATCTGGGTAAAATCGATTTGATCCTATCCGGGATGGATAGCAAATTTAGTGATAGTGATGGAGATTTTGTGACTAAGGCCACATCAGCAAAGAATAGTGAAATGTTAAAATGAAACAGAGAATGTATTCATGGCAGGGTGAATTTATGAGATAAACAAAATTCAACATAACCATTTAGGAAACAACAAGGGAAAATGCTGGAAATACTCAGCACATCTGGCAGCATCTGTCTCAAGAGTTCACCACAGAGATGTGGTTGCTGGGTGACTGTGGACAGAAATAATATATTCCAGGGTGCTTGCTTTTCATTACAAGGTGGACAAATTAGGAAAGGGTGACTTTGAAAATAAACAGACAAAACAAGGACTTGAGGGAGAAAGAAATCTCCATGTAAGAACCAGGCAAAGAGAGATTGGGTGGTCGTTAACATGAAGAGGGACCCAAAATTCTAAAGAGTAAGGGGCTACTCAGAGGAAGGTGGGTCCCATTCAGCGGAGGGGGGATGCTGAAAGGCATAACGGCAAGGCTAGAATAATTCATAAATCATTTGTATTAACTGAGAATAGAATGTTAAAAAAACATCATTCAAAGTAGAAGTAATAGATGGGGTGAAAATTGATAGGCTGCCCTACGTAAGATTACAAAACAGGGCAGGAGAAGGTGAGGGGAGGTGGGGAAGTCACCTTGAGAATAAAAATTTACAGTTTGCAAATCCGCCAGCTCTAAAGTTATGATTTTTAGCCCAGATGCGGAATATGTTGGATGGAGCTATGATTAAAAAGGGCAGAAAACATTAATTAATCAACTCCAAAGCAATAACCAGTGTGCTGGATAGAGGCTGGAATTCTCCGACTCGCCCGTGACTGGCATTCTCCAGTCCTGCTGCAGTGAATGTAGATTTGCCCTAGTGCCAAATTCTCCATTCTGGCTGGCAGCGGCGACAGCGTGTATGAGACTGGAAAATTCCAGCTAGAATATAAATGAGGGAATTAGAAGAGCATGTACCAAGTGTAATGTAGTAATCATGAGGGACTTTCTGTGGACTGGGTAAATCAAACTGGTAATCGTAGCTCAGCTGGTGAGTTCATACAATGCATTCGAGACCAACAATAGAACAGTCCATTTTATATCCAATAATGTGTAATGACAAGGGATAAATTAGTAACCCTACAGTTAAAGAACTCTTTAAGGAAGAGTGGTTGTAATATGGTAAAACTTTGAATTAAGTTTGAGTGTGACATGGTTAAGTCCTAGATTAATTTACACACATCAATTCTGTAGGTATGAGGGATGAGTTGATTGAAGTATTTGAGGAATTAAAAGTAATAATTGTGGAATCAGCTTCAGTGAGCAATGAAATAAATACTTCATAATTCTCAACAAATGCACATTTTCTTAAGGGACAAAAACTCCACTCAAAACATGGTCCAATCCTAGAACCATAGAATCCCATCATTGCAGAAGAGGCCATTTGGCCCATCAGGTCTGCACCAACTTTCTGAGAAAGTATTTTACCCTGGCCCTCTCCCCGTAATTCCATACATTTACCACAGCTAATGGCATCTAACTTACACATCTTTGGACAGAGGAAATTTAGCAAGGCCAATCCACCTAACCTGCACAGCTTTGACCCAAGGGAAACTCAACAGACATGGGGGGAATGTGCAAATTCCACACAAACAGTCACCCAAGACTGGAATAGAACCTGGTTCTGTGAGGCAGTGGTGCTAACCACTGTGCCACTTTCCCACCCCAATTCCAACTAACTATTTCAGAAGAGCACTTGAAGAAAATAGATTTGCAGGGCTACAGGGATCAATCAGGAGAGTGGAACTGACTCCATACAGCTAACTAGAGATGTTAGTACTTGTATTAGATTTTTAAAATCTGATAATTTTGTAATAAAAGCAATTAGCCTGATTATTGGGAGAGTTTAAAAATCAGAAAGTGATGAGTGTGAAATTGATAAAGAGTGGAAACTAAAAGGAAAGTAAACATAGAACATAGAACATAGAACATAGAACACTACAGCACAAACAGGCCCTTCGGCCCACAAGTTGTGCCGAACACATCAAAAACCTACCCAGCCATAGACCTATCTATAACCCCCAATCCCATTGGATCCCATATACTCATCCAGAAGTCTTTTAAAGGACCCCAGCGAGTTCGCCTCGACCACCACCGACGGCAGCCGATTCCATTCACTCACCACCCTCTGAGTGAAAAACTTTCCCCTAGCATCCCCTCTGTACTTGCTTCCCTGCACCTTAAATCTGTGCCTCTCGTCGCGACCATTTCAGCCCTGGGAAATAGTCTCTGAGAGTCCACCCTATCTATTCCTCTCAACATCTTGTAAACCTCTATCAGGTCGCCTCTCAACCTTCGTCTCTCCAGGGAGAACAGTCCCAGCTCCATCAACCTGTCTTCATAAGGCATGCCTCCCAATCCAGGCAACATCCTTGTAAGTCTCCTCTGCACCCTTTCAATAGCTTCCACATCCTTCCTATAGTGAGGCGACCAGAACTGCGCACAGTACTCCAAGTGTGGTCTGACAAGGGTCCTATAAAGCTGCAGCATTATCTCCTGACTCCTGAACTCAATCCCTCGATGAATGAAGGCCAGTACATCACAAGCTTTCTTAACCACATCCTCCACCTGCAAGGCCGATTTGAGAGTCTTATGGACCCGGACCATAAGATCCCTCTGCTCTTCCACATAGCTAAGACTCCTACCTTTGATAGTGTACTCATTCATCCCGTTGGATCTGCCAAAATGGACCACAACACATTTATCCGTGTTGAAGTCCATCTGCCACTTCTCCGCCCAGTCTTGCATCCTGTCGATGTCCTGCTGCAACTTTTGACATCCCTCCAGACCATCCACAACACCACCGACCTTTGTGTCATCGGCGAACTTACTCACCCCTCCCTCCACTTCCTCATCCAGGTCATTTATGAAAATGACAAACAGCAAGGGTCCTAGAACAGATCCCTGGGCACTCCACTGGTGACCGACCTCCATGCAGAAAAAGAGCCATCCACAACCACCCTCTGCCTTCTGCAGGCAAGCCAGCTCTGGATCCACAAGGCCAAAGCCCCTTGGATCCCATGGCCTCTCACCTTCTCAAGAAGTCTTGCGTGTGGGACCTTGTCAAATGCCTTGCTGAAGTCCATGTACACCACGTCCACTGCTCTTCCTTCGTCAATGTGTTCAGTCACATTTTCGAAGAACTCAATTAAGCTCATAAGGCATGACCTGCCTTTTACAAAACCATGTTGACTATTTCTAATCAACCTAAACTTCTCCAAATGCTCGTAAATCTTGTCCCTCAGAAGCCTCTCCATCAGCTTCCAACCACTGAGGTCAGACTCACCGGTCGGTAATTTCCAGGACTATCCCTGTTCCCTTTCTTGAAAATAGGGACCACATCTGCAATCCTCCAATCCTCCGGAACCTCTCCTGTCTCCATCGACGACACAAAGATCATCACCAGGGGCTCTGCAATGACATCCCTCACCTCCCACAATAACCTGGGGTACATCCCATCTGGTCCCGGAGACTTGTCTATCTTGATAGCATTTAAAAGTTCTAACACATCCGCTTCCTTAATATCTACACACTCAATCTTTTCAGTCTGCCACAAACTTGTAGTGCATCCTCCCAGATCACTTTCCACCGTGAATACTGAGGCAAAGTACTCATTAAGCACCTCTGCTATTTCTTCCGGTTCCATACAGACTTTTCCCCCTTCACCTTTTATACGTCCTAACCCTTCTCTTCTCATCCTTTTACTTTTCACATATTTGTAGAAGGCCTTGGGATTCTCCTTAATCCTACCAGCCAAGGCCTTCTCATGACCCCTTCTGGCTCTCCTAATTTCCTTTTTAAGCTCTTTTCTATAAGCCTTATACTTCTCTAGATCCCCAACATCTCCTAGCTCTTTGAACCTTTTATACACCTTTCTTTTCTTCCTGACTAGGTTCACCACAGCCTTCGTGCACCATGGTTCCCTCGACCTACCAAAACCTCCTTGTCTCACCGGAACGTTGTCGTGCAGAGCTCCAGACAAGCATTCCTTGAATATCTGCCACCTTCCTTCTGTGCTTTACCCCAAGAACACCTCCTTCCAGTTTATTCGCCCCAACATCTGCCTGATGTCTTCATATTTCCCCTTATTCCAGACAAACACCTTCCTAGCCTGCATGATCCTATCCTTTTCCAATGCAAGGGTGAAGGAGATAGAATTATGATCTCCATCCCCAAGATGCTCTCCTACCGAGAGATCCACCACCTGTCCTGGTTCATTAGCTAGTACCAGGTCCAGTACAGGCTCTCCTCTCATAGGCTTGTCCACGTGCTGTGTCAGGAAACCCTCCTGAACACACCTAACAAACTCCTCCCCATCCAAACCCCTTACCCTTGGGCTATTCCAGTCGATGTTTGGGAAATTGAAGTCTCCCATCACAACAACTCTGTTATTTCTACATCTCTCCAGTATCTGTTTCCCTATCTGCACCTCCACTTCCCTGTCACTATTGGGCGGCCTATAGAATACACCCAGCAACATCACCGACCCTTTGCTATTCCTAACTTCCACCCACAAACTAGCAAGAAATATAAAAATAAACATGAAAGTGTACTGGAGATAGTAGTTTCAATCTTCCAGAATTCCCTGGAGGAAGAGAATACAGAGAACTATAGGCAAGTTAGCCTGGCATCAATAATAGGCAAAATGCAAACATGTTTTCAGTTCTGATTAGCAGAGTAGAGCAATGAAGCACGGTTAGATTTTCAGGAGGTGTTTGAGAAGCGGCTATAGGAGGTTGTTAGGATAATTGGGGTTACCATATCAGCCTGGATTGAAGATTAATGAATGAACAGAAAACAGAGAGCAGGATATTCCAGAACAGAATAGCAATGCTTGCTACCCTGCCACTCAAAGATGTCACAGCACAGGCACCACCATTTAATACTTCACTGAGCATTCATTGGCTGGAGTTGGAACTTTTGCCTCTCATTTGCAAAGTCCGACTTCAGAGAGATACCAGCCAATCAGACTGTACACTCTGGAGTTCCAATAGTGCCACTGGCAGCAATGGTCAGTACCAGAACTACAAGCAATCTCCAGATTCCAAATCCCAGACTCCAGGACAAAGCCAGTTTAGGGGAAGAGGGTGATGGAGTGAGGAAGGAGTGTGAGGCTGTCTTTTGGCAGGAAGAGGAGAAAGGGAAAGGATGTGGGAGCCTTAATGGAGAGGAGAGAATCAAGAGCTGAGGAGAGGGTGATGGAAAGAGCATTCCCAGGGTTGATAAAGTGTATGTGGTGGGGGAAGGCCTTGGGAGTAGCCCAATAAGGAAGAAATTCTGGAGCATGCAAATTTCTGCAGGATCTGTTCTTTGTTTATTAGTGTCATGGGTAATGCTTACATTAACACTGCAGTGAAGTTCCTGTGAAATTCCCTTTGTCACCATGCTCTTCTGCCTGTTCAAGTCAACGCACCGAACCCACACATCTTTGGACTGTGGGAGGAAGCTGGAGCGCTCAGAAGAAACCTATGCAGATACAAGGAGAATGTGCAGACTCTGCATAGACAGTGACCCGAGCCGGGAATCAAACTGGGTCCTTGGCGCTCTGAGGCAGCAGTGCTAATCATGCCACTCACAGTCCTGATATTTAAAGAGATGAAAATAAAAGTGAAATGATCCATAATCCTGCCCGAGTCGATTCAATTCAATTTCATTTCGTTGTCTACATGGAAATTTATTCCAGATAATGTTGTTTATTTGTTGAAATAATTTATATATAGAACATAGAACATAGAACATAGAACATAGAACAATACAGCACAGAACAGGCCCTTCGGCCTTCGATGTTGTGCCGACCAAAATAAAAAGCAATGCCCTCCAAACTAAACCATTCCCTTCTCTTCCATATACTTATCAATTAACCTCTTAAACGCCACCAAACTTGGCGCACCTACAACAGCTGCAGGAAGGGCATTCCACTCCCTAATCACTCTTTGAGTAAAGAACCTACCTCTGATATCCGTTCTATAACTCATACCCCTTAATTTAAAGCTGTGTCCCCTCGTGCTAGCTTTCTCCATCCTAGGAAAAAGGCTATCACTGTCCACCCTATCTAAACCTCTAATCATTTTATATGCTTCAATAAGATCCCCTCTTAGCCGCCTCCTTTCTAACGAAAACAACCTCAAATCATTCAACCTCTCCTCATAGGACCTGCCCTCCATACCAGGCAACATCCTGGTAAACCTCCTCTGTACCCTCTCCAATGCCTCCACATCTTTTTTATAATGTGGCGACCAGAACTGCACACAATACTCCAAGTGCGGCCGCACTAGAGTTTTGTACAGTTGCAACATGATGCTGCGGCTCCTAAATTCAATACCCCTACCAATAAAAGCTAAGACTCCATATGCCTTCTTAACAACTTTATCCACTTGACTGCCTACTTTCAGGGATCTATTGACACATACACCAAGATCCTTCTGTTCCTCAAAACTATTAAGAGCCCTACCATTAGCCCTATACTCTACACATTTATTGTTCCTGCCAAAGTGCATTACCTCACACTTTTCCACATTAAACTCCATTTGCCACCTCTCGGCCCAGCTCTGCAACTTGTCCAAGTCACTCTGTAAACAAAAACACCCCTCTTCACTATCTACCACTCCACCAACTTTAGTATCATCTGCAAATTTACTGATCCATCCCTCAATACCCTCATCCAGATCATTTATAAAAATTACAAACAGCAGGATAGATAATATCGATATATATCGATATAGATATATAGATAGATAATAATAAAAAATAACCTGATTGCAGAGATCTAATTTATTAAATAATTATTAAAAACTATTCTAATGCATTAATATAATCAGTCATTGAGACCCACTCTGAGTGCATATTCTCACCTGGATATCAAACTCCTATAGACAACACCTTCCCAATCCATAACCACTATCATCGAGAACAAGGGCAGCAGATACATGGGAACACCACCACCTACAAGTTCCCCTACAAGTCACTCACCATCCTGATTGGAAATATATTGGCTATTCCTTCACTGTCACTGGGTTAACATCCTGGAACTCCCTTCCTAAGAGCACTATGGGTACACCTACATTGCAGGGACTGAGCAGTTCAAGAAGGAAGCACATCAAGTGTCTAATAGTGACCACAACTCTGCCTGCTTTAGGGTATTAATGGAAAAAGATGAATCCTGCCCTAAGGGGAGGGTGTTAAACTGGGGGAGGGCTAGATATAGCCAGATTAGGCAGGATCTTAGGGATACCGACTGGGATAAGCTGTTCGAGGGTAGGTCGACGCTGCACATGTGGGAGTCTTTCAAGGGAAAACTAAAATTTTTGCAGGAAAGACATGTGCCGGTAAGGAGGAAGGATGGGAAAGGTAGGATTAGAGAACCGTGGCTTACTAGGGATGTTGAGGACTTGGTCAGGAAGAAGCGGGAGGCGTACATTAGATCCAGGCAATTGGGGACAGAGGCAGCGCTGGAAAAATATAGAGAGTGTAGACGGGATCTTAAAAGGGGTGTCAGAAAGGCAAAAAGGGGCCACGAAATGGATTTGGCAGGTAGGATTAAGGAAAATCCTAATGCATTTTACTCCTATGTAAGGAGCAAAAGGATGGTTAGAGGGAAGATTGGACCTCTCAGGGACAGAGGAGGGGAACTATACTTAGAGCCTGAGGGAATGGGGGAGACACTGAATGAATACTTTGTGTCGTTATTCACGCAGGAGAGGGGCCTGATGTCTGATGCCGGCTTTGAGGATTTTGAGGACCCATTAAAGGAAATAATCATTACGAGGGACAAAGTGTTGGGGCTTTTAGGTAGCATAAAGACTTATAAAGCTCCGGGGCCTGATGGTATTTATCCCAGGCTACTAAGGGAGGTGAGAGATGACATTGCTGGGCCTCTGACGCAAATCTTTGTCTCCTCTTTGGACTCAGGGGAGGTCCCAGAGGACTGGAGGATTGCAAATGTAGTACCGTTGTTTAAAAAGGGTCAGAGGGATAACCTAGGGAACTATAGGCTGGTGAGCTTGACTTCAGTTATAGGTAAGCTAATGGAGAGGATCCTCAGGGACAGGATGTATGAGCATCTGGAGGCTGCGATCTGATCAGGGATACGCAACATGGCTTCGTTAAGGGGAGGTCGTGCCTTACGAATCTAGTGGAATTTTTTGAAGAGGTGACAAAAACGGTTGATGAAGGACAAGCCGTTGATGTCGTCTATATGGATTTCAGTAAGGCCTTTGATAAGGTCCCTCATGGTAGGCTGATAGAAAAGGTGAAGGCGCATGGTATACAGGGCCAGGTATGTAGATGGGTTGAGAACTGGCTTGGGAGGAGGAGACAGTGGGTAGTAGTGGAAGGCTCTTTTTCCAACTGGAGGTCAGTCACTAGTGGTGTGCCACAGGGCTCAGTACTAGGACTCTTCTATTTGTGATTTATATAAATGACTTGGAAGAGGGGGTAGGTGGTGTGATCAGCAAATTTGCTGATGACACTAAGATGATTGGATTGGCGGGTACTGAGGAGCAGTGCCTGGCAATACAACATGACATAGATGGGCTGGTAGATTGGGCAGATAGATGGCAAATGGAATTTAATCCGGATAAATGCGAGGTGATGCATTTTGGCCGGAATAATGTAGAGGTGAGTTATAGGATAAAAGGTAAAACTATCCGGAGTATAGAGATGCAGAGAGACCTGGGGGTGCAAGTTCACAAGTCTCTGAAGGTGTCAGTACAGGTGGAGAATGTGGTAAAAAAAGAGTATGGTATGTTAGCCTTCATAGGAAGGGGTATAGAATACAAGAGTAGGAGTCTGATGTTGCAGGTGTATAGAACGTTGGTTAGGCCTCATCGGGAGTACTGCGTCCAGTTCTGGTCGCCGTACTACAGGAAGGATGTAGAGGCCCTGGAGAGAGTGCAGAGGAGATTTACCAGGATGCTGCCTGGTATGGAAGGGCTGTTTTACGAGGAAAGATTGAAAACACTGGGGTTGTTTTCCCTTGAAAGACGTCGGCTGAGAGGGGATCTTTTAGAGGTATAAAAGATTATGAGGGGTATAGATAGAGTAAATGGTGGTAAGCTTTTTCCACCATTAGAAATGGATAGAACGAGGGGTCACGGGCTCAGGGTGAGGGGAGCTATGTATAAGACGAATATTAGAGGCCAGTTTTTCACACAAAGGGTAGTGGGGGTGTGGAATGCACTGCCGAGTAAGGTGGTGGGAGCAGGCACGCTAGGGTTGTTGAAGGGTCTCTTGGACAGCCACATGAGCGGTCTGCAGATAGAGGGATATAGCAGGACTGTTTGAATATCAGGAGGACCAAATAGTAGTAGACTATCTTTTAGTTTCGTCTCGGGAATGTCTTAGTTTTTTTTTTAGCATGTTTAATTAAGTCTTATTTGTTTCCGCAGGCAATTCGGTCCACCTTGTGACCAACAAGGGGCATGCATGCGGCATGACGTGCGAGAGCTGCTCTTGGAGGTTGCTTCAGGAGTTGCCTAGTGCTTCACGTCGTCAGTGTATGCTTAAACTGGACCATCTGATGGGCAACATGACAGCTCAGAGACTATCGCTGTTGCTGTGCTGACACATGGATTTGGACCTGTGTCTGCGGGAGTTTGCGCATTCTCCCCGTGGTTGCGTGGGTTTCCTCCGGGTTCTCCGGTTTCCTCCCACATCCCAAAAATGTGCTCTTAGGCTGATTGGGTAACAAATTATCCCTATATTGGTCCCTATATGGGAATCTTCAACAATAGGCATAGCCTAAAGACAAGGATATGTCATTAGGACGTTAGGACGGCGGCGTGGGCTCATTGGGCCAAAGGACCTGTTTCCCATGGTGTGTTGCTCTTTGTTCTTTGTTCTTTGTATCACTATTTTCAGAGGATAATTAGAGTTGGTGTTAGTGTTGACCTCGTCAGCGTAGCCCATATCATAGAACATAGAACATAGAACGTAGAACAATACAGCACAAACAGGCCCTTCGGCCCACGAGTTGCGCCGATCACATCTACCAATCCACAGACCTATCTATAACCCCCTATCCTATTCTTTCCATATACTCATCCAGAAGTCTCTTAAAAGACCCCAGTGAGTTTGCCTCAACAACCTCCGACGGCAGTCGGTTCCATTCACTCACCACCCTCTGAGTGAAAAACCTACCCCGACATCTCCTTTGTATTTGCTTCCCTGCACCTTAAATCTGTGTCCTCTAGTATTGACCATTTCCGCTCAGGGAAATAGTCTCTGAGAGTCCACCCTATCTATTCCTCTCAACATTTTATAAACCTCTATCAGGTCGCCTCTCAACCTACGTCTCTCCAGTGAGAAGAGTCGTAGCTCCCTCAACCTATCTTCATAAGGCCTGCCTCCCAATCCAGGCAGCATCCTTGTAAATCTCCTCTGAAACCTCTCAATAGCCTCTACATCCTTCCTATAATGAGGCGACCAGAACTGCGCACAATACTCCAAATGGGGTCTGACAAGAGTCTTATAGAGCTGCATCATTACCTCCTGACTCCTAAACTCTATTCCTTGATTAATGAAGGCCAGTACACCGTATGTCTTCTTGACCACTTCCTCTACCTGCGAGGCTGATTTAAGAGTCCTATGGACCCGGACTCCGAGATCCTTCTGCTCTACAACACAGCTAAGACTCCTACCCCTTATATTGTACTCCTTCATCCCATTATTCCTGCCAAAATGGACCACTACACATTTATCTGCGTTGAAGTCCATTTGCCACTTCTCCGCCCAGTCTTGCATCCTGTCTATGTCCCGCTGCAACTTTTGGCATCCCTCCAGACCATCCACAACACCACCGATCTTTGTATCGTCGGTGAACTTGCTAACCCATCCCTCCACTTCCTCATCCAGGTCATTTATGAAAATGACAAACAGCAGGGGTCCAGAACAGATCCCTGGGGCACTCCACTGGTTACCGACCTCCATGCAGAACAAGACCCATCCACAACCACTCTCTGCCTTCTGCCGGCAAGCCAGTCTGGATCCACGAGGCCAAAGCCCCTTGGATCCCATGCCCTCTCACCTTCTCCAGAAGCCTTGCATGTGGGACCTTATCAAACGCCTTACAAAAGTCCATGTACACTATGTCCACCGCCCTTCCTTCGTCAATGTGTTCAGTCACATTTTCAAAGAACTCAACTAGGCTCGTAAGGCATGACCTGCCCTTGACAAAACCATGCTGACTATTTCTAATCAGTCCAAACTTCTCCAAATGTTCATATATCTTATCCCTCAGAAGCCTCTCCATCAGTTTACCAACCACTGAAGTCAAACTGACCGGTCGGTAATTTCCTGGACTATCCCTGTTCCCTTTCTTAAAGATACGAACCACAATCCCCTTGAATTAATGTTTTAAAATTTCTTATTGAGAAGGGCCCCAAGAGTTTCAGAAAAATGTCTGATATTTGAGGCGTTGTATCTTTTCTCCAGGATCCAGTGAGCAATAATATTGAAACAAGAGGCAATTCTCATTGTTTGTGACAATCTGTATTCTTGTCACAGTTTGTTGAGAGCAGGTTTTGTCAAGATCTGCTCAGCAAGTATCCTTCCTGCCTGCTCCGAGAATCTGTGTATCTTCAAAGTGTCTACTTTCCTCTGACAGCAGAGAGTGGTGAAACATCCCAAAAGGTTTGTACAGCTGCAGAGAAGCGTGGCATGATTGTGGGATCTACTCACAAGGATATGATTCCTCTGAGGTAATTTAATCATATACGTCCATTACCACCACATCTGTAAACTACTCCCTCCAATTCACCTAATCATCAGACGGAATTTTCCGGTTTTGGAATGACAGAAGCCGGAAAATCCCACCCGAGGTCAACAAACCTTTGCGTTGTCCGTGTCTCATCCACTACAATTCCCATGGCGGGTGGGACAGGAAGATTCCGTGCAACAACTTTGATACAACATTGACATCTATATTCTTGTCATTGATAATTATTTCGATGTTAATGCCATGAATCTTCACAGGGACAATATCATTAACTGACTTTTTCTAAAATCTACACCCAGTTCTTTTGTCTTGTTTTTGTTCAGTTTAAGGGAATTATCATCGCACCATTTGACAAAGTTTCTCTAGTATGTTCCAGCAATTTGTTATTCCTGTGAGAATCACAAGTAAAAGATTGTTATATCTCTGGGGCCTTGCTTGCTAATCATTTTACAGACAATGAAAGATGTTGTGCCCTGGGCAGGTCCAGTACTTGTTAACTCAGGCTCTGAGTAAATCCCCCAAACTAACACACATTGGATCAAGTTGTGAAGGAAATCGTTGTCCCAAAGTAGGAGGGTAGGACTGACATTGCAACAACCTTACCGAGACCAGCCTTCCGTCACCATTCACCCTCGACTTACAGTTGAGCTTGGAACGTCATTCAGTAACTGCAGGCCACAGATCAGTCCCCCTCCAGTCTATCGACTGTCAGCCCAAGTGGAGCTGGCTAGTTTTGAACCCACCACTGCTCGTTCCGCACTGAGTGAGCCTCCACTCACCTAATAGGGGAGCTCACATTCTACAAGGCCCACAGGGAGGTTATTGATAATCCCCCATGGCCATTATAATATCCTCCTCAAGTATGTTTCTTCCCTCGCACACATGCCATTGATGGGGTGTGGAGCCAGGGGCGGGGGGGAGGAAGAGAGGGGTCTTTTCTGCTTCTTAGTAATTGACCTGAGGCTAATTGGAGGGAGGATTGGATCAAAAGATGTGAAGCAGATTGGAAAGCTTCACTTCTGGAGGGAAGACCTAGAAGCCACCGATGCTGGTTCTTCCTGAGTCTTGCGTCAGTTGGGACACTCATCTCAGAGTCTGTAACCTCATCACCCAGAGGGGCAGGCGCAGGGTCCGCTTCTAGTCATGGCTGTGGTTATCTTCAGGTTGGTATTGAGGCTGGCACTGGCACATCATCCCTACTCCAGAGATGGTCAACAGAGATGACAACCTTGCTCTCTAACTCAGTCCTGATATGACATGGACCTCATTTTCTTCATTACAATCCCAGGGGCCGTCCCTGACATTCCTCACATGGACTGCGTTGTTGGTTTTGAATGTTCTGTTGTCCTTACAGATTCATAGTTCTGCTTCTGGGACTCCACCCTTCCTGCGAGGTTTGGGGGACAGTAAACTCAATCTTGTTCAAATCCTCCATCCCATTAACAATTCTGCCGGATAATTCCTGTCACTGGGTGAGGGGTAGTCTTATTGTCCAATAAACTCATGCCAGTTTAGTCTGTATGGACACTGCGGGTTTCTCCCTCATGTCAAGCTTAAAACTCTGCACCTCTCATTCAACCAACTCATTCAATGATGGGTGAGAGGGAGCTGTCCGAATGTGTTTGAGTCTGTTAGAAAATACGAAGGGTTGAAAGGGCAGCACGGTAGCACAGTGGTTAGCACTGCTTCTTCACACCTCCAGAGTCCTCGTTTTGATTCCCGGCTTGGGTCACTGTCTGTGTGGAGTTTGCACGTTCTCCTCGTAACTGTGTGGGTTTGCTCCGGTTTCCTCCCATGGCCCAGAGATGTGCGGGTTAGACTGATTGGCCATGCTAAGAAATTGGCCCTTAGTGTCGAGGGATGCGTAGGTTAGAGGGATTAGTGGGTATAATATGTCGGGATATTGGGGGTAGGGCCTAGGTGAGATTGTGCTTTGTGCAGACTTGATGGGCCAAAGGGCCTCTTTCTGCACTGTAGGGTTTCTATGATTCTATGAAACTCAGCGTTAATAAAGACAGTGCTGTTCTCAAAGACCAGGACTTCAGATACCCCGTGGATGCAGAATTTTTGTCCTCACTTCTCAGTAATAACATGGGAAGAGGTGAAGTTTATACGATGTATCTCCAACCATTTGGAATGCACGCTGACATAATCAGGAACCAAAAAAGGCCCAGTGAAGACCACATCCTCTCAAACCCAGGGCCCACCAGGCCACTCCATTGGATATAGAGAGGCTGAGGGAGGGGGAGTTTTGGAATAACTCACTGTCTGGTTGAGTCAAAGAGTCAAAGAGATTTAAGCATGGAAACAGACCCTTTGGCCCAACTTGTCCATAATGCCCAATTTTTACCATTAGGCTAGTCCCAGTTGCCTACGTTTGGCCCATATGCCTCTACACCCATCTATAACTGACTAAAAGTTTTTTAAAATACTAAATTGTATCCACCTCTGTTACAACATCTGAGTCGGTAATGTTTGCATCAACAGCACCACTTGTAGCTCCTGAGTGGCATTTTCAGCTCAAAACCCCAGGATGGCAATGGGATAATTTGATAAGTATTTGACATCAATCTGGGTGAGGGACAGCTACACCACAGGATGATATCATCCTCAACACTGAGCTTGTCTTTCTTCATCCAGTAATGATTCATTTCATTTGAACCCCCTCCCCATAGAGAATCAGACCTTTTACTTCAGACAGAACTGGAGCTTTTTGGATCCAGGCTTTGATTTGCCTTGCAGATAGCGGCGAGAGGTCTCAAAAATTATGCGTCACAGCCTCTTTCATGGCTGATTGCAAAGCCAGGCTTATGGACAATAGTAGACTATCCAGTGCATCAGTGTCATCTATCCAGGTCCTGGGACAGTGCTTTAGGAATATAAACCATCAGTAACAAGTCTGTATCTGGGCAGAGGCACACTTAATTGTTTATGTTCGGGGAAGGCATCACATGTCAAAGTAAGGTCCTTTTGGGTTCAATGTCGACCAATAATAGAACATAGAACATTACAGTGCAGTCCAGGCCCTTCGGCTCTCGATATTGCGCCGACCAATGGAACCAATCTTATGACCCTCTAACCTAAACTATTCTAATATTATCCATATGCCTATCCACTGACCATTTGAACACCCTTAAAGTTGGCGATTCCACAACTGCTGCAGGCAGGGCATTCCACGCCCTTACTACCCTCTGGGTAAAGAACCTACCTCTGACATCCATCCTATAACTACCACCCCTTAATTTAAAACTATGTCCCTTCGTGTTAGCCATCACCATCCAAGGAAAAAGGCTCTCACTATCCACCCTATCTAACCCTCTGATCATCTTATATGCCTTAGTTAGGTCACTTTTTAACCTTCTTCTCTCCAACAAAAACAACCTCAAGTCCCTCAGCCTTTCCTCATAAGATCTTCCCACCATACCAGGCAACATCCTGGTAAACCTCCTCTGCACCCTTTCCAATCCCTCCACATCTTTCTTATAATGCGGGGACCAGAACTGCACACAATACTCCAAGTGCGGCCGCACCAGAGTTTTGTACAGTTGTAACATAACCTCACGGCTCTGAAATTCAATCCCTCTACCAATAAAAGCTAATACACCGTACGCCTTCTTAACAACCTTATCAACCTAGGTGCCAACTTTCAGGGAGCTATGCACATATACACCAAAATCTCTCTGCTCGTCAACACTACCAATAGGTTTAGAGGACCAAAGTTTCTGTCTAATGCTGTTGAAAGCCTCCAGCTGCAGTGCCCCCGCCCTCTCCCGCCCACCGCAGACCACCTTTGATATTTCCAAAGTAGGTCATGCAGGAGGATGGGATGGGGAGGGAACAGTAAAGAAACTAAATTAGGAATAAACTTCACGTAATAATTCACTAACCCCAGGAGGGATTTCACTTCCAAGGGGTTCCTTAGTATTGGTGTCTCTCTCTAATGGCCCTCCCCTTACCTTGCAGCAGATGAAGGCTCTTACCATCCACCCAATTGGCCGAATAGGTCACAGCACTTGTTTGGAAGGTACATTTTTCCCTTTTCAGGCATCCGAAAATCACCATTAGGCCTCCTCCAGGTTCGCTCAGAGTTTCCATTCTGAATTTCCTGTGATCAAAAACATTCTCCAGGTGCGCTGCTACCTGAGGCAATCCTTGGAATATGTTCTCCATGACTTATTGAAAAATAATGCATGCAGGCAAGACTCCAAAGGAAAGATGAGTTTGTTTGTATAGGCCTTTGGTATATAAACTGTTATGTACCTTCGGGAAGGCTTGCCCAATTCAAGTTGGTGATACACATGACCCATGTCTAAATTTGAAAATGATTGGGCCACAGTTAAGCTTGTGTGCAGGTCTTCAATCCAGAGCATGGAGTATTGGTTTACCCTGCCATGTTAAAGTGACATCGCTGGAGTATTATGGAAAATTTTGGGTCACAATAGACTTTAACCAAGTCTGGCAATTCATTAAAGGTTTTGGAGTTGAGGGCTCAGGTTTTTTTATTACACTGAAAATGACAAATCCACATGCCATCAAGAGGACCACTTTCTGATTCTTGTCCCCCTCAATACTGGTAGCTCAAAATAAAATACATGACCCCTGTGTTCCGGACTCAGTCTTGCATTGTAGGTCTCAAGTTTCCCAAAAAGGAGCATTTTTCTTCCTGGAGGATTAGTCGTCTTGACAGTAAGAATTGTCCAGAGGGAAGAAAGAAAACTCACCTCATTCCTTGTTGCTAACGGGAGAGCTTACATTTTCTGACGAATATCCCATGGCTAACATACCAGACATCAAAGTTTTTCAAGTTTTCAATAAACTTGAGTGGGTGTGTAACATTAAAAGCTAAAAATAAATTTGCAAAGTTGGTCTGGAAAATCCACCAGTGTCACATCCTGGGTCAAAGATTTGGAATGTGAATCACTTCAGTAAAGGAGGAAAGAAATTAGAGGAATATGTTCTAGAAAATGTGGAATGGACTGGAGGGAATTGAATAAACAGGTACCTGATGCCTTCCAGCAATAACACAAAGTATTCATCCACATAAACTACAAAGACCATCTGTTAGCAAGTTCATGCATCAACAATCTTTCTTCCCAAGGACTATCCCACAGTGGAACAAGCTGCCAGCGGAATAATCACAGCGCCTCACTTACAATCTTCAAGACCCATCTTCAGATTATGGCTATTTTGAAGTTCTTACAATCAGGATAGTCAGTTCAGCAGCACAATGACTAACGTAGACAGTGTGAACCCAGGTAAGTGTTGATGGAATAGTCAGCGATGCTGATATTATTAAAGCAGGAATGAGAATGGGTGTAACGAATGCAGTGCTATCAGGATCAATGGCTGGGACCCAGCTATCTGGGCCAGCTATCTAGGCAGTCAAGTTGTTAAGGTTGTTAAGAAGGCATATGGAGTCTTAGCTTTTATTGGTAGGGGGATTGAATTTCGGAGCCACAACGTCATGTTGCAACTGTACAAAACTCTAGTGCGGCCGCAATTGGAGTATTGTGTGCAGTTCTGGTCCCCACATTATAAGAAAGATGTGGAGGCATTGGAGAGGGTACAGAGGAGGTTTACCAGGATGTTGCCTGGTATGAGGGCAGGTCTTATGAGGAGAGGCTGAGGGATTTGAGGTTGTTTTCGTTAGAAAGGAGGCGGCTAAAAGGAGACCTTATCGAAACATATAAGATGATTAGAGGTTTAGATAGGGTGGACAGTGATAGCCTTTTTCCTAGGATGGAGAAAGCTAGCACGAGGGGACACAGCTTTAAATTAAGGGGTATGAGTTATAGGACGGATATCAGAGGTAGGTTCTTTACTCAAAGAGTGATTAGGGAGTGGAAGGCCCTGCCTGCAGCAGTTGTAGATGCGCCAAGTTTGGTGGCGTTTAAGAGGTTAGTTGATAAGTTTATGGAAGAGAAGGGAATGGTTTAGTTTGGAGGGTCATTGCTTTTTTCATAATTGGTCGGCGCAACATCGAAGGCCGAAGGGCCTGTTCTGCGCTGTAGTGTTCTATCTACAATCTACTCGGATGAGAGGATTGGGTGCAATATAGTTGCTGATGTTGACAATATGGCCCCCTTCTGCCCTGTAGGGATTCTATGATTTCTATGATAAGAAATCATTTGATTTCATTTTCACGCACTTGTAGGATCAAATGATCATTTTTAATTCACACCGTGGCCATCGATTGTCACCTCATAGTGATCACCACAAAATGTGACTGACTATAAAGTCAAAACCTTTCCAGTCCCGGCTGATTATTGTGCAATGATTAGAGTCACACTCCCCCCACACCCCACCCAACATCCTTTTCCCACCTCTCTCTCCCCTCCTTTCTCACCCCCACACGCTCTCACCAAACGCCTCTTCTTCCCCTTCCCTTCATCCCTCCCATTGTTGCCCCATCTCACCTTCCCCCATCCTCTTCCCTCCCTCATTTCTACTTTACAGCTGTGTTACTCTTCAGTAAATGCATTCCGGTTTCCCTGTATAACAGCTGTTTTCTGACCAAAAGCAAGCGTTTATCTCATATGGCATGTCTTGCAACTCTCTCACACACTGTTCTGTGCACCTGGGTCAACTCCACAGCTACTTCTAGAGAGGTTTTAGTGTCCATCAATAACTTCTTTCATATGATGAGATTGTTTATACAACAGGCCAAAAAATCCCTTAGCATTTCTTCTAAAGCTGAGTCAAACCTTCTAAACCCCCCCTCAATCTGGGCACAAAGCCTGAACCTGAGACTGGATTGCTGAATGAAATGATTGGGGATGGAAATGATTTTTAACCAACGCAGCTATCTGGTCAAAAGAATTGGGCGGGAATTTTACATTTCCACCTGCCACGGAAATCGGAACGGACAAGGGGCAGACCATGGAATAGCCCATTGTCATAGGATTATAGAAACCCTACAATGTATGGCTGAGGGACTGGAGCAGGGGACAGGGTTTCAGGTTCATAGATCATTGGGACCTCTTTAGGGCGGGTAGTAAGGACTACTCTTCAGTAAGGACGGGTGGCACTTGAACCCTAGGGGGACTAATATCTTGGCAGGTAGACTAGCTAGGGCTACTGGGGGATCTTTAAACTAGAAAAGCTGGGGGGTGGGAATACCGATGGGACGGTGAATAAGGAGGTTAGATCCCAGGTAGGGAAGGACTGTAGGCACTCTGAGAGGGGGGTTAGGCAGCTGGTGGAAAAGGGAAATATCCTGACTGAGGGGCAGAGGTGTGTCTATTTTAATGCCAGGAGTGTAGTAAATAAGGTAGATCAGCTTGGGGTGTGGATTGCTGCTTGGGAGTGTGATGTGGTGACCATTACAGAGACTTGGTTGTCTCAGGGACAGGACTGGGTACTTCAGGTGCCGGGATTCAGATGCTTCAGGAGGGACAGGGTTGGGGGCAAAAGAGGTGGTGATGTGGCACTGTTGATCAGGGACAGTGTCATGGCTGTAGAGAAGGTGGAAGACAGGGAGGGAATGTCTATGGAGTCTCTGTGGGTGGAAGTTCGGAACAGCAAAGACTCAATAACTTTGCTGGGTGTATTCTATAGGCCGCCCAACAGCGGCAGGGAACTTGAGGTGCAGATAGGGAAACAGATCCTAGACAGATATAGAAATAACAGGGTTGTCGTGATGGGATATTTCAATTTCCCAAACATCGACTGGAATATCCCAAGGGTAAGGGGTTTGGATGGTGTGGAGTTTGTTAGGTGTGTTCAGGAAGGTTTCCTGACACAGTACGTGGAAAAGCTTACGAGAGGAGAGGCTGTACTTGACCTGGTGCTTGCTAATGAGCCAGGGCAGGTGTCGGATCTCACGGTAGGTGAGCATCTTGGGAATGGAGATCATAATTCCATCTCTTTCACGATAGCGACGGAAAGAGATAGGATCAGGCAGGCTAGGAAGGTGTATGTCTGGAGTAAGGGGAAATATGAAAACATTAGGCAGGTAATTGGATGCATAAACTGGAAGGAGGTGTTCTTGGGGAAGAGTACAGAAGGAAAGTGGCAGTTTTTCAAGGAATGTTTGTCTAGGGCACTGCAAGACAACGTTCCGAGGAGTCAAGGAGGTTCTGGTAGGACGCGGGAACCGTGGTGCACAAAGGTAGTGGTGAACATAGTTAGGAAGAAAGAAATGGTATATAAAAGGTTAGAGAGCTAGGGGATGTTAGGGATCTAGAGGAGTGTAAGGTGTGTAGAAGGGAACTTAAAAAGGAAATTAGGAGAGCCAGAAGGGGTCATGAGAAGGCCTTGGCAGGTAAGATTAAGGAGAATCCAAGGCCTTCTACAAATATGTGAAAAGTACAAGGATGAGAAGAGGGCCTATAAAAGGTGAAGGGGGAAAAGTCTGTGTGAATCCAGAAGAAATGGCAGAGGTGCTTAACGAGTACTTTGCCTCGGTATTCACGGTGGAAAGTGAACTGGGAGATTGCACTGCAAGTTTGCGGCATACGGAAAAGATTGAGTATGTGGATGTTAGGAAAGAGGATGTGTTAGACCTGTTAAATTCTATCAAGATAGACAAGTCGCCGGGACCGGATGGGATGTACCCCAGATTATTGTGGGAGGTGAGGGAAGTGGTTGCAGAGCCCCTGGCGATGATCTTTGCGTCGTCCATGGAAACGGGAGAGGTTCCGGAGGATTGGAGGATTGCGGATGTGGGTCCTATCTTTAAGAAAGGGAACAGGGATAGTCCAGGAAATTACCAACTGGTGAGTTTGACTTCAGTGGTTGGTAAGCTGATGGAGAGGCTTCTGAGGGATAAGATATATGAACATTTGGAGAAGTTTGGACTGATTAGTAATAGTCAGCATGGTTTTGTCAAGGGCAGGTCATGCCTTACGAGCCTAGTTGAGTTCTTCGAAAATATGACTGAACACATTGATGAAGGTAGGGCGGTGGACGTAGTGTACATGGACTTAGTAAGGCGTTTGATAAGGTCCCACATGCAAGGCTTCTGGAGAAGGTGAGAGGGCATGGGATCCAAGGGACTTTGGCCTCGTGGATCCAGAACTGGCTTGCCGGCAGAAGGCAGAGAGTGGTTGTGGATGGGTTTTGTTCTGCATGGAGGTCAGTAACCAGTGGAGTGCCCCAGGGATCTGTTCTGGGACCCCTGCTGTTTTGTCATTTTCATAAATGACCTGGATGAGGAAGTGGAGGGATGGGTTAGCAAGTTTGCCGACGATACAAAGATCGATGGTGTTGTGGATGGTCTGGAGGGATGCCAAAAGTTGCAGCGGGACATAGACAGGATGCAAGACTAGGCGGAGAAGTGGCAGATGGACTTCAACGCGGATAAATGTGTAGTGGTCCATTTTGGCAGGAATAATGGGATGAAGGAGTACAATATAAGGGGTAGGAGTCTTAGCTGTGTTGTAGAGCAGAAGGATCTCGGGGTCCGGGTCCACAGGAATCTTAAATCGGCCTCGCAGGTGGAGGAAGTGGTCAAGAAGGCGTACGGTGTATTGGCCTTCATTAATCGAGGAATAGAGTTTAGGAGTCAGGAGGTAATGATGCAGCTCTATAAGACTCTTGTTAGACCCCAGGAGTATTGTGTGCAGTTCTGGTCGCCTCATTATAGGAAGCATGTAGAGGCTATTGAGAGGGTTCAGAGGAGATTTACAAGGATGCTGCCTGGATTGGGAGGCAGGCCTTATGAAGATACGTTGAGGGAGCTGGGACTCTTCTCACTGGAGAGATGTAGGTTGAGAGGCGACCTGATAGAGGTTTATAAAATGTTGAGAGGAATAGATAGGGTGGAGTCTCAGAGACTATTTCCCTGAGCTGAAATGGTCACTACGAGAGGACACAGATTTAAGGTGCAGGGAAGCAAATACAAAGGAGATGTCAGGGGTAGGTTTTTCACTCATAGGGTGGTGAGTGAATGGAACCGACTGCCGTCGGAGGTTGTTGAGGCAAACTCACTGGGGTCTTTTAAGAGACTTCTGGATGAGTATATGGAAAAGAATAGGATAGGGGTTATAGATAGGTCTGTGGATTGGTAGATGTGATCGGCGCAACTCGTGGGCCGAAGGGCCTGTTTGTGCTGTATTGTTCTATGTTCTAATGCAGAAAGAATTCAGCCCATTGAGCTGAATCCCACCAAACATAATCCCATCCAGGCCCTATCCCCATATCCCTACATTTATCCATTAATCCCTCGAACCTCAGCATCTCAAGACACTAAGTGGCAATTTTAGCATGACCAATCATCTAACTCGCACATCTTTGGATTGTGGGAGGAAACTGGAACTCCCAGAGGAAACGCACACAGACATGAGGAAAATGTGCAAACTCCACACAGACAGTGACCCGAGCCCGGAATCGAACCCGGGACCCTGGAGCTGTGAAGCAGCAGTGCTACTGTGTCACACTCAGGCAGGATTTTGTGATTTTGGGATGAGCAAGGCCATAAAATCCCATCCTAGTATCTGGAGCATCGGGCAACATTAAACTTCTGATTAAGCTATAAGTTTAACTTTGTTCTTTGCTTTTGTTCTTTGTAAGTTTGTGAGCCATAAACTGTAAACAGAATAACCTAGCACTTTTCTTAAGTTGTTATCTCATTTGTGACAAAGAAGTATCTTATTTCTTCCACATACTGCCTCAGTTTCTTACTTCAGGATTGAAATGCTCTAATTTCCCGATCGAAGACATTTTAACATGCATCTGTACCTTGCTTCTTCTTATCTTCAACACGCAAATCTCTTTCCCCTCTAATGTAGCACTTCAATTCCCAAGGACCTTGGGCATTTTTCCTCATCGCCAATGTAATAATCAACTGCTTTATTGTCAATGAACAAATAATTACATTTACAACAGGGTCAGACAGAACAACAGTGCAACTGTACTCCTGCCTGGTTCCAACTCCAGGATATCGGAATGCCCCCCTAAAGTAGCTATGCCACCATGGTTTCTATGACAGCCCCCTCATTTTTCTGAATTCCAGCGAATATAATCCTAACTGACTCAATCTCTCCTCATAAATCAGTTCTGCCACTCCAGGAATCAGTCTGGTAAACCTTCACTGAACTCAGTGAATATCCTTTCTCAGATAAGGAGACTAAAACATTGTTCCAGGTCTGGTCTCACCAGCGCCCTGTATAACTGAAGCAAAATATTCCTACTTCTGTACACGAATCCTCTCTGTATGAAGGCCAACATACCTTCTGTACCACCTGTTGCACCTGTATGTTTATCTTCAAAGACACCCAGATCTTTTTGCATATTTCCCTTTCTCAATTTATAGCCCTTCAGATAGTAATCTGTCTTTCTGTTTTTGCCAGAAAAGTGGATAATGTCACATTTATCCACATTACACTGCATCTGCCATGCATTTGCCCATTCAACCAACTTTACCAAATAACATTGAACCATCTGCATCCTCCTAACAGGTCACCCTCCAACCAGCTTTCTGTCATCTGCAAATTTGGAAATATTACATTTTAGTCCCCTTATCTAAACCATTCAACTATATTGTGAATAGCTGGGGTCCAGCACTGATCCATGTAGAACTTCAGAAGTCACTGCCTGCCATTTGGAAAAAGACCCATTTATGTTACTCTGTCTGCCAACCAGTTTTCTATCCACCTTAATACACTATCCTCAATCCCATAGCTTCAATTTTACACGTGCTAATTTCTGGTGTGGGACTTTGTCAAAAGCTTTTTGAAAGCTCAAATAAACGGCATCTAATGCTCCCCCTTATAGATTCTACGAGTTTTCACTCTCGAAGAATTCCAGTAGATTTGTCAAGCGTGGTTTCCCTTTTGTACACCCATGCCTACTCTTTCCCATCCTGCCACTGTTTTCTATAATCTTTGACTATGGATTCTAGAATTTCACCCATTACCAATGTCAGGTTTACTGGTCTATAATTCCCAATTTTCTCACTACCTCTCTTTTTAAATAATGGGGTTACATTGGCTACCTTCCAATCTGTAGGGAAGGTACAGAGTCTATAGAACCTGAGAAGAAGGCTACCAATGTGTGCACTATTCCTAGGGCCACTTCCTTCAGTACTCTGAAATGTTGATGATCAGGGCCTGGAAATTTATCAGCCTTCAATCCCATTCATTTCCCAATATCATTTCTCTATAAATATTGATCTTCTTCAGCCCCTCCTTCTAAACACTGTGTTCCCCAACATTTCTAATATATTACTTATGTCTCACTTTCCCTCTCTGCACCCCATTTAATTCCCTACTGGTTTCTCTCTTTAATACTCTCTCTATCTTGCTTTCTTTCTCTGTTATCTCCTCCTCACTGTTTTCCCCTCTACAGTAGCACAGTGGGTTAGCACTGCTTCTTCACAGCTCCAGGGTCCTGGGTTTGATTCCTGGCTCGGGTCACTGTCTGTGTGGAGTTTGCACATTCTCCTCATGTCTGTGTGGGTTCCCTCCGGGTGCTCCAATTTCCTCCCACAGTCCAAAGATGTGCTGGTTAGGTTGATTGGCCATGCTAAGAATTTGTCCCTTAGTGTTCAGGGATGTGTGGATTAGAGGGATTAGTGGGTATAATATGTAGGGATATGGGGGTAGGGCCTGGGTGGGATTGTGTTCGGTGCAGACTCGATGGGCCAAAGGGTCTCTTTCTGCACTGTATGATTCTATGTTGTATATCTTTCTCTGTCTCTCTTTCTTCTATCATTTACTGCATCTCTCTCTCTCTCTCTCTCTATTTCTACCTCTACAACTTCTGGGATCTGTGAGTGTGAGACCTTTGGTTTTTTTTTACCTGAGGTATCTGATATATACCAGTTGTGCAGTGAGCTGTAACTGTTCCCGCTGAAGGGCAGACAGTAAATCTGTCACGAAGCTGCTTTAAATTACTAAAAGTATAAAAGCGATCGGGAGCCAGTCCATTTCTGTCCCTAGTCACAGGCAAAGCGTGGACAATAAGTGAATCAGGTTATTCTGCAGTCAGAGAGTTAATCATTAAACCAGGTTAGACAGTAATCAGCAGAAGCTGTGCAGATAATGAGATTGGACCATTCAGTAACAGCTTCCAGGATGACATGCGGTATCCTAGCAACAGAGGCAGCTCCAGCCTCATATCCAGCGAGAGTAACCCCGAGAACAGAACGCTGATTCATTGAAGAGGTTCAATTAAAGGAGCTTTTGAATCCAGCTGACAGCCACCTGATAAGTTCCAGCTGGAGACCTCTGTCAGGTACCTCAGCCAAGATTACAAAGACACAAACAAACTGCTGGCCCAACCGAGAAAAGACAGATCCACAATTGCCAGGCCGCCATCTGAAATTCAAGGGTTGTAATTAAAATATTTCATTGTAATAAAGAGAAGGGTAATGGAGAATTAGCACTGAATCTGTCAGGGTAGACCGAGAGCTCCTGAAGATTCTTTAATTATCAGATCACTCCGATTCCAGCATTGTTGATGCCAGGAAGGATTTAAATCACGGAGAAACGAGCCCCCAGTAATGAGGTGATTACAGGCAATCAAAACTGCATAAATAGAGAGAGCTGAAGTGGAAAAATTTATTCCACAGGATGTGAGGAAACAGGAGATACTCCGAATAGTTAGAGACCAGGCATAGTCGGGAGGTGTATTCTGGGACCTCCTTGTGAATCCCAATGTAAATAGTACCCTGAATAATACCTGGGCCCCACGTCTGTCCTGACCCTCAAACCCCCAAAACTGGCCTGACTAACCCCTCAGCCGACAACCCCTCTCAACCTTGTGAAATGGAGAACATAGAACACTACAGCACAAACAGGCCCTTCGGCCCTCAAGTTGTGCCGATCATATCTATACCTACCAGGCCATAGAACTATCTGTAACTCCCAATCCCATTAAATCCCATGTACTCATCCAGAAGTCTCTTAAAAGACCCCAGCGAGTTCGCCTCTACCACCACTGACAGAAACCAATTCAATTCACTCACCACCCTCTGAGTGAAAAACTTACCTCTAACATCTCCTCTGTACTTACCCCCCAGCACCTTAAACCTGTGTCCTCCCGTAGCGACCATCTCAGCCCTGGGAAATAGCCTCCAAGAGTCCACCCAATCTATTCCTCTCAACATTTTATAAACCTCTATCAGGTCGCCTCTCAACCTTCGTCTCTCCAGGGAGAAAAGACCTAGCTCTCTCAACCTATCTTCATAAGGTATGCCCCCAAATCCAGGCAACATCCTTGTAAATCTCCTCTGCACCCTCTCTATAGCTTCCACATCCTTCCTATAGTGAGGCGACCAGAACTGCGCACAGTACTCCAAGTGTGGTCTGACAAGGGTCCTATAAAGTTGCAGCATTACCTCCCAACTTGTAAACTCAATCCCTCTATTAATGAAGGCCAGTACACCATATGCCTTCTTGACCACATCCTCCACTTGCGGGGCCGATTTAAGGGTCCTATGGACCCGGACCCCAAGATCCTTCTGCTCCTCAACACTGCCAAAGCTCCTACCCTTGATATTATACTGCTTCATCCCATTGGTCCTGCCAAAATGGACCACCACACATTTAGAACATAGAACATAGAACATTACAGCGCAGTACAGGCCCTTCAGCCCTCGATGTTGCGCCGGACAGTGGACCCTCTAACCTAAACTATTCCAATATCATCCATATGCCTATCTACCGAACATTTGAATGCCCCCAAAGTAGGCGAGTCCACAACTGCTGCAGGCAGGGCATTCCACGCCCTCACCACCCTCTGTGTAAAGAACCTGCTTCTGACATCCGTCCTATAACTACCACCTCCTAATTTAAAGTTATGTCCCCTCGTGTTGGTCATCACCATCCGATGAAAAAGGCTCTCACTATCCACCCTATCCAATCCCTTGATTATCTTATAGGCCTCAATTAGGTCACCGCGTAACCTTCTTCTCTCTAATGAAAATAACCTCAGGTCCCTCAGCCTTTCCTCATAAGGCCTTCCCACCATACCAGGCAACATCCTGGTAAACTTCCTCTGCACCCTTTCCAATGCTTCCACATCTTTCTTATAATGCGGCGACCAGAACTGTACGCAATACTCCAAGTGCGGCCGCACCAGAGTTTTGTACAGCTGTAACATAACCTCACGGCTCCTAAATTCAATCCCTCTACCAATAAAAGCTAACACACCGTACGCCTTCAACTTTAACAACCTGGGTGTTTATCCAAGAATCTAATGGGATTGAGGGTTATAGATGAGCCTGGTAGGTAGGGATATGATCAGCGCAACTTGTGGGCTGAAGGGCCTGTTTGTGCTGTAGTGTTCTATGTTCTATCTATTGCTTTGATTGCAATTTGAATAAGATCCCATTTCCTGATTCTAAATGGGAAGGAAGTTAAAAAAAAACAAATCCACAGGAAAGGGCCAGACACACCTGAATAAATATTTGCCTGTATCATTCTTATCTGCCAATTCCAGCAATGGCCATGGAAACCATTGTGAATGAGAAACTCTTGTCACATCTCAATTCTGCCAGCTTGCTGTCACAAATTTAAAATCAGAGCAAATCAGATGAGTAATAACATTGTCAATCTCTTGGACCAGGAACAGTATTAAGTCAGTGCACCAATTCTTGGCACTTCCATTGAGAAGTCAACAGTGATGCCTAATGACGCGCTGAACTTGGGAGCTGTGGCAAATGATGCCATCACTATTAAGGCTGCATTCATTGTCCATTCCCAGTGGCCATGAGAAGCTGGTGGTGATGGGCCTTCTCTTTGAACTACTGCACTCCAGTGATATTTATCGTAGTGTTTCATACATCTCGATGACTGGCTGGGCCCAATTCAGACAGCAGTTAAGAGCCAACCAGATTGATGTTGGAGTGGAGTCACACTGGGTCTTCACAGACTGAGGATGGATTTTGTACTGGGGCCATTCCAGATCGCGATGGCTCTGATCGTTGGCACCAAGGCACAGAAAGAGGTTGCAAGAGTCCCAGGACCAATCGGGCATGACCCTGCAGCCCAGGAGATGGACACAGAAGATCAGGGGCTGCTGCAGAAACTCAGGTGCAAAATGCCCATCTGGCCAAGGAGGGGGCAAGATGACAATGTGACCATAGACCCCGGGCTATTTTGAGGAGCTGCCAGACTACGTGTACCACAGAAGATTCTGCCTAACAAAGGAGACAGTGTGGTGCCTGTGCCAGGTCCTCAATCCTATGTTGGAAAAACCCACCCAGTTCATTAATGTTCTTTCGGAAAGTAAATCTGTTGTCCTTACCTGGTCTAGCCTACATGTGACTCCAGAGCCACAATAATGTGGTTGACTCACAAATGCTCATTTGATTTTGAGCGGCATTGCTGCTTCACAGTGCAGGGACGTGGGTTCAATTCTCAGCTTGCTTCATTGTCTTTGTAGAATTTGTACGTTCTTCCCATGTCTGCGTGGGTTTCCTCCAGGTGCTCCAGTTTCCTCCCACAGTCCAAAGATGTGCGGGTTAGGTTGATTGGCCATGCTAAGAAGTTGCCCCTTAGTGTCTAAGGATGTGTGGATTAGCCTAGTAGTTCCCCCTGACACCAAGAGGCAATTTAGCATCAACCTACCCTACATTGGGCTGAATGGCCTCCTTCTGCACTATAGGATTCTATGATTCTATAAACTGATTGCTCCCAACCCACCTGCCCATCGATCTCCATTGGCTTCCAGTGGAGGAATGCCTCACATTTAAAACTCCCATCTCCGCCTTTAAACTATGATCCCGAACTCCCTCATTCTGTAACATCCTTCATCTCCACAGCCCTCTCCCTCCAACACTTCATTCTTCTGACCGGACTGTTGCGTACCAGCCCCATTGTCTGATCACTGGGGGTTGCGTATTACAAAGTATTACACACTATATTCCCAGATAACATTGGAAACTGCGATTTTTAATTTATCTTAATGTGATAATGTTTTTTGACACCAAATGTTTTTTGTGGGGGTGGGCAGTGGGAGGGGTGGGCAGTGGGAGGGGTGCCACACATTGGTGATGAAAAGGATAAATTATGACAGCACAGTCTAGCTGTATCAATTCAATTAAAATCTGAAGACAGGGGATAGTCACCCCAGTGCCTGTTTTAGGGTGAATAAACTCAATAGAAATCGTAGAATTCTATTTTGCAGAAAGAGGCCCTTCAGCCCATCGAGTCTGCACCAACCACAGTCCCACCCAGGCCCTCACCCCATATCCTTACATATTATACTCACTAATTCCTCTAACTTACACATCCCTGGACACTAAGGGGCAATTTTAGCATGGCCAATCAACCTAACCCTCATCTTTGGACTGTGGGAGGAAACCGGAGCACCCGGAGGAAACCCATGCAGACACGGGAAGAATGTACAAACTCCACACAGTGACCCGAGCTGGGAATTGAACCCAGGACCCTAGAGCTGTGAAGCAGTAGTGCTAACCATTGTGCTACTGTGCCACTCACAGACTCAGAGAGAGTTATCGAGGTAGTGCCAGACCCTGAGGGGCAGTCAAAGTGTCAGTGGGTCAAGAGGTTTGGAAAGATGTAGAAAATGAAAATGAAATTTAGCTTTTAGGGAAGTGAAATTGGAGCTAAGAGCAAATACAGAATTGTGGCAGTAACGTTTCAGTAAGGGAGGGAAACAAAGGAAACAGAGTTTGAAGTAAAAAGAAAGTATATCAAGCTGGAAGAGAGGGTTAGAAATCTGCATAAAGGGCAGAAAATTGCTTCAGTTGACTAAGTTCAGAGGATACAAAAAGGAAGAAAAGCCACAGGGAGCTACAGGACTTGTCTCTGAAGTACAGGAAACTGAAAAGCTGAGACTCACAGGCCTCCTGATGTGGACAGAGCCTACAGAGGGGTCCAGGTAGCAATCCCTGCACTGAGGGACTGTCGCCACTCAAGATGTGAAATTATGGAACTGAAGAAGTCTTTGACCTGCCAGGAACAGAGAAGAAAATAGATTGGGAAGTTTTTGAAAGAGGAGATTGGTCCCAACTGAACAGCATGGGATCCACAACTGAAACTGACAAAAGGATCGACATTGGAACAAGAGAGAAAATTAGACTCTCCAGAGACATCTAGACACAGGGCAATGGAAGACCCATGGGGACTAAATAAAGGGCTGAAGACAGCAAGATTCAATTATGTTCCATTTTGTTATATTGTAATAAGAAGGTCCTTTGAAATTTTAACAAGTTATAAACAAACCATAAGTTGTTTAGTAAGACAAATCACAGCAGGAGAAGTAAGAATGAAGGAAAAAGAGTTGGATAGACTTCATTGGAGCTACAACAAATCAAAAAGAAGTTAAAGGTTTGCGATCCTAATCTAAATGAGAACATAGAACAAAGAACAATACAGCACAGAACAGGCCCTTCGGCCTTCGATGTTGCGCCGACCAATATAAAAAGCAATAACCCTCCAAACTAAACCATTCCCTTCTCTTCCATAAACTTATCAACTAACCTCTTAAATGCCACCAAACTTGGCGCATCTACAACTGCCGCAGGCAGGGCATTCCACTCCCTAACCACCCTCTGGGTCAAGAACCTACCTCTGATATCCGTCCTATAACTATCACCCCTTAATTTAAAGCTGTGTCCCCTCGTGCTAGCTTTTTCCATCCTAGGAAAAAGGCTATCACTGTCCACCCTATCTAAACCTCGAATCATCTTATATGTTTCGATCAGGTCCCCTCTTAGCCTCCTCCTTTCTAACGAAAACAACCTCAATTCCCTCAGCCTCTCCTCATAAGACCTGCCCTCCATACCAGGCAACATCCTGGTAAAACTCCTCTGTACCCTCTCCAATGCCTCCACATCTTTCTTATAATGTGGGGACCAGAACTGCACACAATACTCCCAAGTGCGGCCGCACTAGAGTTTTGTACAGTTGCAACATGACGTTGCGGCTCCGAAATTCAATCCCCCTACCAATAATAGCTAAGACTCCATATGCCTTCTTAACAACCTTCTCGACTTGACTGCCTACTTTCAGGGATCTATGCACATACACACCAAGATCCCTCTGTTCATCAAGACTACTAAGAATCCTACCTTTAGCCCTATACTCTACACATTTATTATTCCTGCCATAGTGCATTACCTCACACTTTTCCACATGAAACTCCATTTGCCACCTCTCGGCCCAGCTCTGCAACTTGTCCAAGTCTCTCTGCAAACTATAACACCCCTCTTCACTATCTACCACTCCTCCGACTTTGGTGTCATCCGCAAATTTACTAATCCATCCTTCAATACCCTCATCCAGATCATTATAAAAATTACAAACAGCAGGGGCCCCAAAACAGACCCCTGAGGTACACCACTTGTCACCGAACTCCACGATGAATATCTCCCATCAACCACCATCCTCTGTCTTCTATCTGCTAGCCAATTCCTAACCCAATTAGCTAAATCACCCTCTATCCCATACATCTGCATTTTCTGCAGAAGTCTTCCATGGTCCACCTTATCAAACGCCTTACTAAAGTCCATATATACCACATCAACCGCCTTACCCCCATCCACCTCTTTGGTCACTTTTTCAAAAAACTCAATGAGGTTAGTAAGGCACGACCTACCCTTCACAAAACCATGCTGACTATATCAAACTAGAGAAAAACCCCAAAAACAAGCATCATGAAAAAGGGAGTAGCTAAAAAATTTATGAGAGCCAGTAAGAAATAGTACAACGTACACCAGCAAGCAGTAAAGGAACTGAAGTTAGAGCAGGAGGATATGAATAAAGGGTTGAGTAAAAAAATCACAAGTGGGACTCAACAACAGAGATCATAGCGTGGAATTTGAGAAGAGCCAGAGAAATCCCATATAATGGGTGCTATCAGTTTGTGATGGGTGAGAGAACTGCTCGTTTCAGAGTGAAACACATCAAAGATTTGATCCATAGCTCTCGTGTAGCACATCCTGTATCATCTGCTGCAAGAATCATTGTACTGTTGAAGCAGAAATTGGAGCAGAGCCATCACTGGGAATCCAGTCGAGATCCAATCAAATGATCAAACTATCAGTCATGCAGGATATTGTAGGAGTACAATATCAAGGGTACACTCTTAGCAGTGTTAAGGAGCAGAAGGATCTTGGGGTCCAGGTCCATAGGACTCTTAAATCGGCCTCGCAGGTGGAGGACTTGGTCAAGAAGGGATATGGTTTACTGGCTTTCATTAATAGACGGATTGAGTTTAGGAGTCGGGAGGTAATGCTGCAACTTTATAAGACCCTTGTCAGACCCCACTTGGAGTATTGTGTGCAGTTCTGGTCACCTCACTACAGGAAGGATGTGGAGCCATAGAGAGGGTGCAGAGGAGATTTGCAAGGATGTTGCCTGGATTGGGAGGCAGGACTTATGAAGATAGGTTGAGGGAGCTGGGATTCTTCTCCCTCGAGAGACGAAGGTTGAGAGGCGACCTGATAGAGGTTTATAAAATGTTGAGAGGAATAGATAGGGTGGATTCTTGGAAGCTATTTCCCAGAGTTGAAATGCTCGCTACAGAGGACACAGGTTTAAGGTACAGGGGGGCAAGTACAGAGGAGATGTTAGGGGTAAGTTTTTCACTCAGAGGGTGGTGAGTGAATGGAATCAGCTGCCATCGATGGTGGAGGAGGCGAACTCACTGGGGTCTTTTAAAAGACTTCTGGGATGAGTATATGGGATTAAAAGGGATTGGGAGTTACAGGTAGTTCTGTGGCCTGGTAGGTATGGGTATGATCGGTGCAACTTGTGGGTCGAAAGGCTTTTTTGTGCTGTAGTGTTCTATGTTCTATATTCTATGTTCTATATTCTATGTTCTATGTTCTACATTCTATGTTCTATGTTCTATATTCTTTGTTCTATATTCTATGTTCTATGTTCTACATTCTATGTTCTATGTTCTATATTCTTTGTTCTATATTCTATGTTCTATGTTCTACATTCTATGTTCTATGTTCTATATTCTTTGTTCTATATTCTATGCAGAAATGTAAACAAGCTGGAGAATTTGGCATTCTGCAGAGAGGCAGAAACTGTCCGGTGTGAGGGAACTGTGGAGCAATGGACAATCCCAACGAGAGAATATGACTGTTGGAAGAGGTTAGCAATTCAGAAATGTCTAATAAATATGACAGGAAAAAGGAAGAAACCAAAATGGAAATGGTAGGAAAAGAAGGAACTTTTTGACACAATCTAACTATCAGAAATAAGAATAGCACAACCATTTCCTTCCCAAATGATTGTGCAAGAAATGTCAAGACTGTTTTGTAGTGCAGTGATAACTTTAACCTGCACACATTGTAGAGTAAAGTGCTTGACAGAGAAAATGGAAGATTGGAGAATGACACTGTGCACAGAGTAATGTATGCGGTTCATGATCAGCGCAGAGTCTAGGACAGAACTTGGAAAGCAGCAAGCCTATATAGAAGAATTGCATACCCGACCATATTTGGTACAGTGAAGAGGTAAAGCCTATTAGTAGAAGAATTATGTCCAACACAAACCTCAAGCTCTCATCATTGAACGATTGGTACATCAGTTTATGAATGTCTAACTTGTGTGTACAATGTTTGTTTAGAACGTGGGTTAAGGTGCATTGAATTTGACATTTGTGTAAAATTGTTAAAGGGGACGGGGTGTTGTGTATGTGATGTCTGTCTCTTTAAGACAGCACAGCAGAAGAGGGACTTGAGGAACCAATGAGAACTGAAAGATTCCTCTCTCGGGCAGAATACATCGGGCAGCCGTGCAGCCAACATGTGAAGGCTGGAACCTTGCTGCAGGCAGCTCTGGGCTGCAAACCCCTGGGTCTGATTTCTCTTTATCAATAAAAACCTTTGTTCCTAACAAAGCTGACGTGGTTCGACATTGCCTGAGGATGTCACGCCATTACATTTGCCTTGAAACCATTCCTTTCCTCCCTGACCTTACTTGTTACTGTTTTTTAATGTTTGTACACACTGTTCCCTCCTGTCAGACTCTGGGTTTTATTACCGAAATACCTGCTTTGTAATGCTGCCATATCCTTTTGCTTTCTACCCCCTCTCTAGAACCATCTCCCCTATGTTTAGTTTAAAGCCCTCTCTATTTCCCTAGTTACGTTTGCAGGAACACTGGTCTCAGCATGGTTCAGATGTAGGCCATCCCAACGATACAGCTCCCACTATCCCCAGTATTGATACCAGTGCCCCACAAACAGATGATGACGGGGATAGATAGAGTGGACATGCAGAGACTATTTCCTCGGGCGAACATAGCTAATTGGGTTAGGAATTGGCTAGCAGATAGAAGACAGAGGGTGGTGGTTGATGGGAGATATTCATCGTGGAGATCGGTGACAAGTGGTGTACCTCAGGGGTCTGTTTTAGGGCCCCTGCTGTTTGTAATTTTTATAAATGATCTGGATGAGGGTATTGAAGGATGGATTAGTAAATTTGCAGATGACACTAAAGTCGGTGGAGTGGTAGATAGTGAAGAGGGGTGTTATAGTTTGCAGAGAGACTTGGACAAGTTGCAGAGCTGGGCCGAGAGGTGGCAAATGGAGTTTAATGTGGAAAAGTGTGAGGTAATGCACTATGGCAGGAATAATAAATGTGTAGAGTATAGGGCTAATGGTAGGATTCTTAGTAGTCTTGATGAACAGAGGGATCTTGGTGTGTATGTGCATAGATCCCTGAAAGTAGGCAGTCAAGTCGAGAAGGTTGTTGAGAAGGCATATGGAGTCTTAGCTTTTATTGGTAGGGGGATTGAATTTCGGAGCCGCAACGTCATGTTGCAACTGTACAAAACTCTAGTGCGGCCGCACTTGGAGTATTGTGTGCAGTTCTGGTCCCCACATTATAAGAAAGATGTGGAGGCATTGGAGAGGGTACAGAGGAGGTTTACCAGGATGTTGCCTGGTATGGAGGGCAGGTCTTATGAAGAGAGGCTGAGGGATTTGAGGTTGTTTTCGTTAGAAAGGAGGCGGCTAAGAGGGGACCTAATCGAAACATATAAGATGATTAGAGGTTTAGATAGGGTGGACAGTGATAGCCTTTTTCCTAGGATGGAGAAAGCTAGCACGAGGGGACACAGCTTTAAATTAAGGGGTGATAGTTATAGGACGGATATCAGAGGTAGGTTCTTTACCCAAAGGGTGGGTCGGGAGTGGAATGCCCTGCCTGCAGCAGTTGTAGATGCGCCAAGTTTGGTGGCGTTTAAGAGGTTAGTTGATAAGTATATGGAAGAGAAGAGAATGGTTTAGTTTGGAGGGGCATTGCTTTTTATAACGGTCGGCGCAACATCGAAGGCCGAAGGGCCTGTTCTGCGCTGTAATGTTCTATGTTCTATGTTCTATGGTTGGGATTTTTCTATATAGGCTTGCTGCTTTCCAAGTTCTGTCCTAGACTCTGCGCTGATCATGAACCGCATACATTACTCTGTGGACAGTGTCATTCTCCAATCCTCCATTTTCTCTTTCAAGCACTTTACTCTACAATGTGTGCAGGTTAAAGTTATCACTGCACTACAACACAGTCTTGACATTTCTTGCACAATCATTTGGGAAGGAAATGGTTGTGCTATTCTTGTTTCTGATAGTTAGATTGTGTCAAAAAGTTCCTTCTCTTCCTACCATTTCCATTTTGACTTCTTCCTTTTTCCTGTCACATCGGACAGTTTCTGCCTCTTTGCAGAATGGCCCTTCGGCCCACAAGTTGCACCAATCATACTCATACCTACCAGGCCATAGAACTATCTGTAACTCCCAATCCCATTTAATCCCATGTACTCATCTAGAAGTCTTTCAAAAGACCCCAGCGAGTTCCAGGGAGAAGAGACCGACACCAGTCTCGGAGCCCTGTATTCACCCCACTAATTTAATGTTCCTGATGTCAATTCACAAGCAGCTCAGGTAATAATGCAGAGAATAGAACCTTGGCAGTTCTGTTGTTTAATTTAGTGCCCTTCTCCTCAAACCCTCTTTCTTGATTCTATCCATGCTGATATCTACATGATATCTATAGAGACCGTCCCACTTGCAGGTTCCTCTCCAGCCTGGGCAGATGTCCTGAACCCTGGTACCAAGTAGGGTTCAGACTTCTTACTGTGTTTACCCCAGTCCAATGCTGGCATCTCCACATCATGACCGAGTAAGTAGCACAGCATCTGGACTCTCACACCCTGCTGTGTCAGTGTCTCTCTGACTGTACTATCCCCTACAACCATTACCTTCATGTGTGCTTCCCCATGTGAATGATTTCCTGTATCATGCGCCATGCTCCTGTCCTGCCATATTTATGAGCTTTAAGTAATTAATTATTTTATTCAACTATTTATTTTCTGTTAGATATTTTTTAATCTCATCACAAACTCCAGTGGATCACAAGGTTCTGAGGAATGTGGAGGAACAGAGAGATCTTGGGGTTCATATCCACAGATCTCTGAAGGTTGCCACTCAGATGGATAGAGCCGTAAAGAAGGCTTATAGTGTGTTAGCGTTTATTAACAGGGGGTTTGAGTTTAAGAGTCATGGGGTTATGTTGCAACTAAACAGGACCTTGGTGAGACCACATTTGGAATATTGTGTTCAGTTCTGGTCACCTCACTATACGAAGGATGTGGAAGCATTGGAGAGACTGCAAAGGAGATTTACCAGGATGCTGCCTGGTTTGGAAGGTAGGTCTTATGAGGAAAGTTTGAGGGAGCTGGGGCTTTTCTCTTTAAAGTGGAGGAAGATGAGAGATGACTTAATAGAGGTTTATAAGATGATGACAGGGATAGATAGAGTGGACGTACAGGGACTATTTCCTCGGGTCGATATAGCTGTTACTAGGGGGCATAACTATAAGGTTCATGGTGGGAGATATAGGAGGGATGTCCGAGGTAAATTCTTTACTCAGAGAGTGGTTGGGGTGTGAAATGCACTGCTGTGATAGTAGAGTCGGACACTTTAGGAACTTTCAAGCAATTATTGGATAGGCACATGGAGCACATCAGAATAGGGAGCGGGATAGCATGAACTTAGTTCAGACATATCTCGGCATAACGTTGAGGGCCGAAGGGCCTGTGCTGTGCTGTACTGTTTTATGTTCTATGCGCTATTTTAAATCTTCAGAAAAAAAGACCTTGAGCACTTTCTGATCTTTCACCAGTCTCTTAAAGATGCTCGGGACAGTCTCCCACCTTTCCCCACTCTTCCTTCTATCCCTCAGCCCTGCCTCCATTGCATTCTTACCCAGACAGTCTTCCCCACTGCCCCCCCCCTCCACCATTGCACCCCATCACCCACCACTTGCACCCTCAACTGTTATGACTCTTGCTGCTGGTGGGACCAGAATATTCCAGCCCTTATTTTCAACCCTAATCGGACACAGCAATGGAACTACGGAGAAGATAAGAGGGTGAAATGGGGAGGGTGATAGGTGGCTAGATGGGTTGGCGTTAATCGCGTTGCGTTGGCCTGGAATTGTGTTGGGTCAGGTAAGAGTCAGGTTGGTTCAGCAGCGGTTGATAGGGGTAGGTGGGGTTTCGGGAGGGGAGTTAAGAGGTTGTAGGGTTGTCCAGGGTGGAGGGATAGGAAGAAATCAAAGAACTTGACAGAGGCTCAATAATATAGTTATCCAGGAGTTAGACCAGATCTTTTCCTGTCTAACGTTCCCTGCTTAACCATCCAGATAAATAAATTGGAAGAACCTGAAATCTGTGACTCTGGAGAACTGGAGACTTTCAGAGAGTCCAGGGAGCAGGGGAATTGACCATCAGAAGTTCAAAAACACCAGGCAATTCCATAGGGATCATGTATTGGACTTCTGAAGGGTTCTGTAGGACTTATCTAGAGTAAATCCAATCTCCAACAATCCAGGGACCAGAAGGACTGCATCACAATTTATTCCTTCTGATTATTTCCAGCAGCTATCCAGGCCTGAACACTAGCAACAGGGAATCTGAGGTGGAGAGATGTAAATGATTCAATTATCGTCTTGCGAAGACAAACCCTGTGTTTGTTTCTCTGAATCTCACTGAACAATTTCTGGAGATTTGTTGGAACCAATGACTGGAATTCTACAGACCAAATCAGTGCTGTAAAGGTGGGTTACATTCTGTACGACGAGTTGTACACAGTCAAAGTGAAATACAAAACATTACTATTTAGTAAGAAGCTGAGTTCATCAGGCTTCTTGATAAGTTTTACTGCTCCAGCTTTGTTTCATTGGTAATCCAACATGTTATTCAAATTTCTGGAGTATGAAACCCCCTTAGAGCATTAACATGTGAGCCCATTAAGAGCAGCACAGTAGTTAGCACTACTGCTTCACAGGCCAGTGGACCCAGGTTCAATTCCCAGCTTGGGTCACTGTCTGTGTGGAGTTTGCATATTCTCCCTGTGTCTGCGTGGATTTCCTTCAAGTGCTCCAGTTTTTGCTCATTTCAACAAACAAGAGAAATAGAAGTATACATGCGTGCAAAAACCTTTTGTCAGGGGGTGCTGCTAACTGACTACTTCTTTAGTATCATGCACATTCCGGCACCAATAGCACTGATATATACACACAGACATATAAACATGCACACAACATATACATACCAAACACACATAAACATGGACAGAACATATACACACACAATACAGTCACTCACACACATACACACACTCATTCACAAACCCACACAGACACTTCACATGCACTTACACACAACATGCACATTCACTCACACTCCGCACACACCCAATCCTGAAAGGTGAAATCTGCTAAACTGTCAGGACATTTTGACTGGATATCCTAGATGAGATGATACTCATTTCCAAAAACCTCGCATTGTCTCCACTGGAGCTCGCAATTTCTGGGTGTTCTCAATGTATCATAGTCTAGAAACAGTGTGTGGTTCCATTCCCTCGGACAGTATCTCCCAGCAGGAGTGTAGCAGGAGTAGGCCATTTGGCCCATTGAATTCAGTCAGATTTGATATCCTCAGGCATTATTAACTTTTATGTCCATTTTTTAAAATAACAAACACATTTAAAATTCAATATATCGAGATGTAATTTGGTGTTTTCCCTCATTACTGTCACACTATAGTGATAAAAGTTTGGCTTCATGTGGTTTCAAGATGTGATTGTAACAGACTGTAACAGACTGTAACAGACTATATTGTTCAGTCATTTGTCTCCTCAGTGAATCACTGACCTGGAATTCCTTCAATCTCATTCATACTGTTGTGTAATGTGGTCACTGGCAGGGGGTTACACTTTGATTACACAGGGGGCTTATTTGAATATAATTACAGACACGGAACAAATGCACCTTCAGGAGGAAGCAGGGGGGGATCAGGCTACTGAATTTGATGATCAGCCATGATCAAAATGAATGATGGAGCAGACTCGAGGGGCTGAATGGCCTTCTCCTGCTTCTAGTTTCTATGTCTCTTTGTGACGGAGAGAGAAGCTGAAGAAATTTGTGTAGACAAACCTATTAGAGCATCATTCAAACATCCTTGTCAGCTTTAGATGTTAGAGTGAGTGTCACATACTGCTTCTCTCTTTAGTTTCCTTAGAGATGTCTTCACTCTGTGTGCTTCAGCATCTTAAAAGCATCTTTATTTATTCTTCCAAAGTAAGATGAATACTTTGCCATTGTGCCCACTGGGCAAAAAACCAGGGTAACCAGAGTCACCTTGATGGATTGGGTGCTGCATTCAGCTCTCCCAATAGGAAGCAGATAACTGGCAGAAAGTCTTGTTGAAAGTTATGATATGGAAGTTCCTTCAACCGTACCTGGGTATAATTATAACCACAGGAGGCAGTGTGTGAGGAGGTCCTTCCTCCTTTAAGAATCAGCTTGCTACCATTCTCATTTCCTTGTCTCCTTCAGTAACAGAGAGATGTCCTGAGGGATGCTTATTATTCCCAACGAAATATTCCTGGAGCTTTCAGAAGCTCTCATTTAACAGTACAACATAATGGTTGTCAGGAGACTGGGAGGAAGGGCAGGAGGTTGTTACGGGAAATGTGACGTTCTGATATACAAACACTGAGGGAATCAATCACATGTCCTAGTAGAGGTCACCAGTCGCCTCAGGGCCATTTGTCCATAAAAACATCCTGAGAATAGACAAAGAGCAGATGACCCTCACGTGGCAGACAGTCCAAACCAGCTGGCGAAACCCAGATCAACAAGGAGGAGGAGGAGGTATAGAAACAGCAGATTTATTTAGCGAGATAGGTGAAGTTTTCAGGAAAATTAGTCCAGATGTTTTGCTGTGATCCAGAAGGGTGGCAGACAGTACAACATTTATTTATAACATCATGCTCCGACCAGTGATAGTTGCAGCATCCATTGGCATCATCAGGTCAGCGTTACAAATGTCCAACTTCCACAAAAAGAGAGCAGTACCATTTGCGTCATGGAGCTATCTATTGTTCGTGTTACAACATTTTGGATGCTATAAATACCAATGTAATTTCATGGAGTTTAGATAAATGTAATTGGATTACACAAAGAATCACATAACAAATAGTTCTCCGAACACCTTCAAAGCAACCACAATCTTCCAGAACTGTGAAAGGGTGGAACCTAAGTCTTTGTTATCACCAGATTGAAACTTCAGAGACAATTTTCAGGTTGTCAGTTAGAAACTCATTTGACCAAAGTTAAGGGAATGCATTGATTGCCAAAGTACTGATGCACTGCAAGGCACCCAAACCTTACTGTACGATAAACAGTTCAACCAGTTTAATCAAAGTTTAGTAATTGAGCCATAAATCAAAACCACATTTTCAATTAAAGTGAGTTTTTGGGCCCTATTGAAAAAATTAAATTATATATCTTTTAAACGTTCAATTAATAAATCTGGAATAGAAAGCTAGCCTTAGTCACAATAACTAAGAAACTATCATTGATTATTGTAAAAACCTATCTGGTTTACTAATGTCCTTTAGGGAAGGAAATCTCTCGTTACCTGATTATATATCTTTTAAATGTTCAACTATTTTGACTAATTAAGATGATTCATTACAATAGATATCAATGGCAGTCTGTTTTAATTTTATTTATTAGTCACAAGTAGGCTTACATTTACATTTACAATGAAATTATTGTGCAAATCCCTTGCACAGGATTTAGCATGGCCAGTACAGCTAACCAGTGGATCTTCCAGAGTGTGGAAGGAAGCCCATGCAAACACAGTGAGAAAATGCAAACTCCACACAGAGAGTGAACCAAGATGGGTTCCTGGCATTGTAAGGTAGCAGTGCTAACCACTGTGCCACTATGCCATCCCTAAAACTATAGGATGATTGGAAAGTTGTTTTGTTATCCATAAAACCACAGGACAATTCGGAAGTTACAGCACAGAAGGAACCCAGCTGTCATTATGGCAGGACACGGTTCATTTCTTTTATGAGATATGGGTGTTATTGGCTGGGTCAGCATTTATTGCCTGTTCTTATCACTCTTGAATGGAGTAGCTTGCTAGGACATTGCAGGAGGTAGTTAAGAGTCAACACCATTGCTGTGGGTCCGGAGTCACATAGAAGCCAGATCAGGTAACAATGGCAAATTTCCTTCCCTGAAGGACATTAGTAAACCAGATGGGTTTTTACAACAATCAATGATAGTTTCTTAGTCATTGTGACTAAGGCGAGCTTTCTATTCCAGATTTATTAATTGAATGATGGAATAGGAGTTCCTATTGGACATCGTTATCATCTGGGGGCACTTATGCGCAATGCAAAGCCACATAGAACCTTTGCACAACCTCAGCTTTAATGGAGAACAGATCATGGGAACTGAGGAAAAAATCTGAGGAACGAATTTGTGGAAGCAGAAATGTATTTTGACAGTTTCATGGAGAGTGTGGAAAATTGCCAAACCCATTTATTCTCTGGAGCTGTCCTTTTGTACAATGACAAGATACACACTTACACAAAGGTTCAGCCTCTGCGAGTGTGTGTAGACCTTTGTGCCATTGGTACAATGGCAGCATTGCCCAAACAGATGCCCGGTAGCATGCCTCACAGACAGCTGGTTATGAGGTGGCATCACAGCACAGTCAGAAGGTGGGGGTCAAGAAGAAGCTGCAATGCAAGGAAGAATAGGAATTGGAAGAGTGGCTCTGAGGCTTCTTCCCTTATTGGACTTGGATGGAACTGGTTTCAATCAAGGATGGGTAATTCTTCCTCGGGGTGGGAGCTGGGGAAGGGGGAAGGGAGATCAGTGTTACACCTCAGGAGAGTTGCAGTGAATTTTGTCAGAGCTGACAAGACAGTTGTGCCTGGCTTCCAAACAAGCTGTGAAATCCTTGGGAAGAAACAGTAAAATTTAGTGAGAAACAGAACTGCAGGAGATGCTGTTGAGACTCTGATCACTTTATTTACCTTCTAGAATCTTTCAGCAGATAAAAGTTTCTTGTAGCCTGAAGTGGTCAGTTATTTTCAATACTCTACATCCTTCCCTGAATTAGTAAATGAGGGAAGTGGCTGGACTGTACAGCTGTTCACGTCAGTGAGTTTCTCCAACCTGTCGCAGTGAATGGAGATTTGATTTCGCTGGAGTGGCCGGTAAGATCACACCCACAATAGCTTTTTTCCAACAATGTAAGCATTAAACATAAGCATAATGTGAACATTTGACACTCAGGAACACTAACTTTTCTAACTTTTCTAGCTAGTTTTCTAACTTTTCTATTTATCTAACAATGTACTCAGACATGTACAATGAGATGAAGCTCGGTCCCTTCACAACACAATCACCTCAGTCCTGATTCCACAGAACTCATTGCTACAACACCTCATCTTGTTTTGTTTCCCATTTGATGTCAGGCAGTTTTAGTGACTTTGGCACTGCATTTAGGTCTATGTAGTTCAGCTCTTGTCTGCAACCTTTACTTCAAGACCAGTTGGACTGTTAGTCCCGGGTGTCGTAAAAGATACTCCGCTGGGTTGAGTTTGTCCAGCTGATACTCAATGTGGAACATGTATCTTAGGTGGCACACTGGTTAGCACTGCTGCCTCTCAGTGCCAGGGACTCGGGTTTGATTCCTGGATTGGATCACTAGTGGTGTGGAGTCTGCACATTCTCCCCACGTCCACGTGGGTTTTCTCCGGGTGCTCTGGTTTCCTTCCATACCGCTGGTTAGGTGCATTGGCTGTGCTTAATTCTCCCTCAGTGTACCCAAACAGGTGCTGGAGTGTGGCAACTAGGAGATATTCACAGTAACTCCATTGTTGTTACAAGCCTACTCGTGATGCTTTAAAACTTTAGCGTCTCATAAGTAATGTGTCTCTGTGCTGACAGATCAGCACATGCGCAATGGCCCACTCAGCACTATGCTGCCAGACTCTTCTGTGGGAATAGGCCCCACCCACACATTTTCAGTACAGCAGCACGGTAACACAGTGGTTCACACTGCTGCTTCACAGCTCCAGGGCCCTGGGTTCGATCCCCGTCTTGCGTCATTGTCTGTGTAGCCTGAAGTGGACAAAATGTTTGCACATTCTCCTTGTGTCTGCATGGGTTTCCTCTGCATGCGCCGTTTCCCTCCCACAGTCTAAAGATGTGCAGGTTACGTTGATTGGCCATGGTAAGAAATTGCCCTTAGTGTCCAGGGATGCGTAAGTTACAGGGATTAGTGGGTATAATATATAAGGATATGAAGATAGGACCTGGGTGGGATTGTGATTGCTAGAGACTCGATAGGGTGAACAGCCTCTTTCTGCACTGTCGGATTCTATAATTCTAATCATGCTAGGGCACTGTGTGATGTACACAGAGCACCTAATTCTTACCGTCAAGTTGCACCCGTTTTAGGTTGTGAAAACTTGGTAAAGTTGGGCACGATCTGGGCCTGCCTCTGCACTGGTTCCCCCTTTACCAAGGCCCAAAAATGGCCGTGATTGGGATTACGCTAAAACAGACGCGACAGTCATTTAAATGTATTTGCAACGTATTTAACTTGACTTAATGGCTTCATGTCTAACCCCACCGGCACTTCCCCCTTTACCACCGTGTTCACCCATCCCGAATCGGCACGAAATCGACATGCTCCATTGAGGTCTGATTCGGGTGCTCCAGCTAATCCGGTGGTAAGTGCCGAGCATCCGATGGCTCTCTGCTTGAGATCGGCTGGGAGGGGGAAAGGGGGCTCGCTGCCTCTCAGTGGTGGTAGGGGGGTGTTCGCTGCCACTCTGCCTGAAATCAGTGAGGGAGAAAGGGGGGAGGGGCCCATGAGTGGTCTGGGTGGTGGACAGAGTGGGGGGGGATTATGTGGTCAGTAATGTTGGGTGGGGCAATGTTTGTGAGGAGATATGGTTCACCCCGGGAGGGATGTGGCAGGGGAGCAACATTCTATCATTTTTTTTGCATGTGTGCAGTTGGAGATGTCTGATTTGAGTTGCAGAATTTCAGTCCCGCTTCTGCAAAGTGCTTATAGTGGCAGCTGAAAATGGGTCTAAAACACTCCTGGTCTGCCCAGCCCTTTGCATCAAAATGGTAAAATCGGGCCCAGAGTGTTGGAGATACAATCTGAAAATCACGCACAAAAAAATCAACAGGAGTTACTCTCTTTTTTCGTGATTTGAGGACTTTGAATATTTTTGGGAGAATCCTGGCTTACATCTAATTCAACTGTGCTTGCATCTATGACTAACTGGATGATATTGTCAGGGTAGAAATAGGCATTCGTGCATTTTGTGACAGCCACTGTTTAGCCTGCTGTACAACTTGTTTGTATAATTTAGTCTATTCCCACTCAGTGATCTCTCAGATTGTGTAGCAGGCAGCTAACCTTACAAGGTCAAGAATGACTTCAGTACCAGGTAGATCCAAGCAAAAACAGGATTCGCATCATTTGCAATGGTTTGACTTTTCCACGAATCAGCTGATATTCCTTCACCTCTAAAGACATAACTGAAAAATTCAATTTCACTTTCATTGAACAAGGTTTATCTTTCTTCAAGGCGAGCTTTTGTTCTGTGAGACATTGGAGGTGGGCGTGTAGGCATTCTTTGAGTTCATTTTCAATGCATCTGTGGATGAGAATGACAAGACAGAATACAGGAACGAGATAGAGAATCTGGTGATCTAGTGCAGCAACAATAATCTCTCCCTCAATGTCAACAAAACAAAGGAGATTGTCATCGACTTCAGGAAGCATAAAAGAGAACACGCCCCTGTCTATATCAACGGGGATGAAGTAGAAAGGGTCAAAAACTTCAAGTTTTTAGGTGTCCAGATCACCAACAACCTGCTAACACTATAGTTAAGAAACCTCACCAATGCTTCCACTTTCTCAGAAGACTAAGGAAATTTGGCCTGTCAGCTACGACTCTCACCCACTTTTACAGATGCCCCATAGAAAGATTCTTTCTGGTTTTATCACAGCTTGGTCTGGTTCCTGCTCTGCCCAGGACTGCAAGGAACTACAAAAGATTGTGAATGTAGCCCAATCTATTATGCAAACCAGCCTCCCATCCATTGACTCAGTCGATACTTCCCGCTGCCTCAAAAAAGCAGCCAGCATAATTAAGATCTCTCTTCCACCTTCTTCTGTTGAGAAAAAGATACAAAAATCTGAAGTCACATACCAATTGACTCAAAAATAGCTTCTTCTCTGTTACCATCAGACTTTAGAATGGACCTCCTTCTATTAAGTTGATCTTTCTTCACACCCTAGCTATGACTGTAACACCTTATTCTGCACCCTGTTCTTTCTTTCTCTATGAACATTATGCTTTGTCTTTATAGTGTGCAAGAAACAATACTTTGTACTGTATACTAATACATGTGACAATAATAAATCAAATCAAATCCTAGCAGATTCCCCTTTTCTCTGAATGAAATTGATATGCAGACACATGAAAAGATATAAAATGACAATCCATGTTATCTTATTATACAACCAATCTTTCAGAAACTGCATATTTCTTCCTGTCTTTAAACCACACGAATTAATAAGATTACAACATAGAAATCAGAGCACGAGGCGTCTCTTTTCCAGGATGCAATATATTCAATGTGAATCACAGCTTCTGTAAACACCAATAATTATTGACTGTTGCGGCTGTGAGAGAGGCCAGACAGTTGAACAAAAAATCCTCTGGTTTAGACTATATCCTTTTTTTCATTCCTCCATTAGTCTGCTTCTTGTTCTACTGAAAAACACAGGTGCAGAGGGAGAAATTCATGCTGTTGGTGCATTGAAATTCCCAGCTCCTTCAGGCTGTCTCTTTCTCTGTCCATTGTTGAACAGAGAAATGATATGATGGGAAGTGATGGCTTTACAGATCTCCATCCTGTTCTGTTCCGGTCACTTCCTGTTCAAAAGGTTCCATAGGTAATCGGAAAATCCGAGGCAATGTGTAGCTTCCGAGCATTGTGAAAAACGTCCTGCATTGTTTATCGGATTAGGGCCTGGAACTGTCCATTTTGGCAGGAAGAATAAAAAAAACAGTATTCAAGTTGAAAGAGATTGAAGAACTGAGGTAGAGAGGGGTCTGGGTGTCCCGGTACCTGAATTGCAAAAAAGTTAGCATTCAGTTTAAGCTTATTTATTAGTGTCGCAAATGGGCTTACATTAATACTTCAATAAAGTTACTGTGAAAATCCCTTAGTTACTACACCCTGATGCCTGTTCAGGTATACTGAGGGAGAATTTAGCATGGCCAATGCACCTAGCCAACATGTCTTTTAGACTGCGGGAGGAAACCAGAGCACTCGAAGGAAACCCATACAGACAGAGAGAGAATATTTAGACTCTACAAAGATAATTACCCAAGACTGGAATTGAACCTGGGTCTCTGATGCTGTGAGGCAGCAGTGCTAACCACTGTGCCACAGTGCCACAATACAGCAAATGATTAGAAAGGCAAAAGGAATGTTGGTGTTTACTGCAAAGGGAATAGAATATAAAAATTGGGAAGTGTTACTGTGATTGTACAGGGTGCTGGTGAGATCACATCTGGAATAGTGTATACAGTTTTGGTCTCATTTACTATTATATAATGCTATAACTGTGTTATAAGCAGTTCAGCAAAGCTTCACTTGACTCATTCTAGGAATGAAGGGGTTATTTTATAAAGGAATGTTGAACAGGTTGGGATCTCCTTTTTTTGATGGAGATGAGGAGACTGTTTACTCTCCTAGAGGACGGTTAGAACATAGAACATTACTGCGCAGTACAGGCCCTTTGGCCCTCAATGTTGCGCTGACCAATGTAACCAATTTTATGACCCTCTATCCTAAACTATTCCAATATTATCCATTTGTCTATCCACTGCCCATTTGAACGCCCTTAAACTTGACGAGTCCACAACTGCTGCAGGCAGGCATTCCACACCCTTACTATCCTCTGAGTAAAGTAAGGTTAGTAGTATTCCCTTCATCAGAGAGCAGTGGGGGCTGGGTCATTGAATTTATTCAAGGCTGCATTACATAGATTTTTGATCAACAAGGGAGTGGTGGGTAATGGGAGATGGCCTGGAAAGTGGAGCTGTGACCAGAACCAGATCAGCCATGATATTATTGAATGATGGAGCAGGCTCGAAGGGCCAAATGGTCTCCCCCTATATACTCCAGCATTTCTATATTCTGACGTTCCTCGTGGGCAGCACCTGTCCCATGAATTAACTTTGTTAATGTTGTTACATCAGTGGTGGTGATCAGTTTGTTTTAGAAGCTGGAATGAAATGAAGCAATGCTTATCAGCACCGCTGAAAAGCTTCCAGATCATTTCCACTGGTGGAATCTCCCAGCCAATACATTCCTCAGCATTCAGTTCAAACCTCGAAAATATTCATGGGTCTCACTTCCTGAGAATTTGTTGCTATTTTCTGTTTCTCTGAAAACGAACCTTATAAATTCCAAATACTTGAGCACATAATTGGGTGGGGCACTCTTGTACGATAGTGAAGGAGTGCTGCACTGTTGGACATGTCAACTTTTGAACTAGACATTAAGCTGTCTGCTAACCCAGTGATGATGGTGGGATCTTACTGTGCAGAATGTACATTACAACAGGGAAATTGGTTGCAAAGGGTTTTAGCACATCCTGAGATTTTGAAATGTGCTGTAAAAATACAAATTTTACTTCAAATTAATACTATGCAAGTATGAAGGAGTGGCCCAGTGGATAGCATTAATGCCTCACAGTGAAAGAGACTCAAGTTCAATTCTCAGCTCGGGTCACTGTCTGTTCGGAGTCTGCATGTTCTCCCCAAGTCTGCAATGGGTTTCCTCCGGGTGCTCCAGTTTCCTCCAACAGTCCAAAAATGTGCGGGTTAGGTGGATTGACCCTAAATTGCCCCTTATTGTCAGGAGGACTAGCTAAGGTAAATGCACGGGGCTATAGGGATAGGACCTGGGTGGAATTGTGATCGATTCAGACTCAATCACAATTCAGACAAATGTCCTCCTTTTGCTCTGTAAGGATTCTGTGTTCTATGAATACGTGGATCTAATTTCCTCAGAGATGCTGCACTCCACCCTCTCCCTCCCCACCCAACCCCCCAGAGCAGCGGGAAAGGAGCCCTATTCCACTGCCTGAAGTATGGAATGGGACTTACATGGAGAGCTGTGGGAGGAATTCCTACTCCATAACGCGAGCTGTGGGAATGGAATTCCTGCTTCACTTCCAGAAAAAGTTGTGAAGATTAAGCAGGAGGAGCTCCAAGGAAATTCCTGGTCATGGATTGTCTATCTGCTCCCAGGCATGAACCAAATATTCTTTTCAAACACTCTTTGTGAAGCCAGTTTGCCTAAAAACAGGAAGACACCTGAAACAAGCTGTGAAACATATAGAACTGACCTTGACAGTATATCTAAAGTGACAATGGGGATGTGATGGTTTTGTGATTTTATCACTAGATTATTAATCCAGAAACTCAGCTAGAGCTTGGTGCAAATCTCACCAAGGCAGATGGTGGAATTTGAGTTCAATAAAATCGTCTGGAATTAAGAATCTACTGATGGCCATGAAATGATTGTCAATTGTCAGGAAAACCCCATCTGGTTCATTAATGTCCTTTAGGGAAGGAAATCTGCTGTCCTTATCTGGTCTGGCCAATGTGTGATTCCAGAGTCACTACAGCAATGTGGTTGACTCTCAACTGCCCTCAGGCAATTAGGGATGGGCAATGAATACTGGCCAACTCCCAGGAATGAATAAAAAATAAAAGGATGTGAAGGAAGTCACATGCCAGGTCAGTTTTGAGCTGTCCCACTGTGGGTGGCAGGTTTTTTCTCCCCCCGCCTCATTGTGAAATTTTCCTATCCTCAATAATAGGCATTATTAGACATGAAGTGAATTCTGCATTGAGATAAGCTTCTAGGGTAACACGCTGGGGATATCCTTGATCCAATATTGTTGCAGCTTTCACGTGTCCTAACCAATAGTGAAAAACTTCAAAACATCATTACTTCTGAAAATTCAATAACTGTGTCCTGTGGCTCACACACTAAGTGTCGCTCACACACACATAGTCAGGCTGTAACATCAATGCACTGGGTCTTCTTGTCTCTGTATTAATGTAGTGAGAATCTTCATTATATCCAAGGACACTGTGTATCAGAGTGTGATCCAGGGTGTGATTGATCATGGGAAATTGCTTGAAATGAGTTCATTTGAAAATGGCAAGAGAAATCCTGCAGCAAGTCCAACAATGTGGCTTCAGATGTGTGAACAAATCTGTGAATCAGTGGGAGCTTCTCCCTCGAGTGGGAATGAGTGCGCTGCTAGCAAAGTGGTTGTGAAGGACAATCTGAAAATCTGTAGGCAGCATTGGAGAAACATTACAAAGAGCCTCAGTACAGGACTGGAGGTGGGAGCAGGTAAATATCACATTTAATCTGCCTTAATTTAAATTACACCAAGTAATGAATCTTAAAACTTTTAAAAATGTTGTTTAAATATATTAAAAAATTAATTGAATTAAATAAAGCAATGTTAGATAGACATGTTAGCGTAGCCGATGTGCTATAACTGCAGTATACGGGAGTTTGTGGGAGAATTGCGACCCCAAACTACCATATCTACAGTTTCTGCACCTCGAGGAACTTTGGCTTCGGGTTGGTCAACTGGAGTCCAAGGAGCTGATATTCTGAGTCTTCGGGAGTGTTGCTTTGACTCAAGACAAGTCACAGCCTTTAGGTTAGGAAGTTAAGTTAGGTTAGGTTGTGGCTGGCGTGGTGGAACAGTGGTTAGCACTGCTGCCTCACAATACCAGGTACTCGGATTCAATTCCACCATCAGGTCACTGTCGGCAGGGTTTGCGCATTCTCCCTGTGTCTGAGTAGGTTTCCTTTGGGTGCTCAGGTTTCCTCCCAACTCCAAAGATGTGCAAGTTAGGTTGATTGACCATGCTAAATTGCCCCTTAGTGTCAGGGGGACTAGTAGAGCAAATAGGGATATAATGGGGTTATAGGGATAGGGCCATATGGGATTGTAGTTGGTTCAGGTTTGTTAGGCTGAATGGCTTCTTTCTGCACTGTAAGGATTCTAAGATTCACTTTGGTGGGACAAATTTAAATGTGGACTACAGAGTCAACGGCAGGTTCTGAGAAATGTGGAAGAACAGAGAGATCTTAGGGTTCACATCCCCAGTTCTCTGAAGGTTGCCACTCAAGTGGATAGATCCGCGAAGGAGGCTTCACAAATTGAATGGAATACCATTGTACAAGAAGCCATTCAAGTGCAGGGGAACATAATGAATGTTGTGATAAGGGATAGTATAGACAGGGGAATGGGTCTGGTACACTGCAGCCATAACCAGGATATCTGCTCAGTTCCAGGGTTACAAACAGCTCCTCCTGGCTGGAGGAACATCTGCAGAAAAGCTGCCCCGGTTATTAATTCCGTTATAAACAGCAGAGGTGATTGGATAAAGTGAAGGAGCCAATTCATCCCTCTTCACCTGCGCACAACAATTTGAGGATATTTCAGGCAGACAGTAATTGAGGGAATCTCGCACTGGTTAACAAATTTAATAGAACATAGAACAGAACAGCACAGGAATAGGCCCTCCAGCCCATGATGTTGTATCAAACATGACTGTAAATTAAACTAATCCCTTCGGCCTGCCTTTAGTCCATATTCCTCTATTCCTCACATAGTCATGTGCCCTTAAATGGCCCTGTCCTTATCTGTCTGCATCACCACCCTGGTAATGTGTTCCAATACCTCTGTATAAAACATTGCCCCTCATATCTCCTTTGAACTTTCCCCCTCTCAGCTTAAGTGTTTGCCCCTAGTATTAAACATTTCAACTCTGGGATAAAGATTCTGACTGTCACTCCTAGCTCCACCTCTCATAATTTTATGGCGTTCTATCAGGTCACTCCTTACCTTCCGTTGCTCCAGAGAAAACAACCCTCATTTGTCCCATCTCTCCTTATAGCTGATACCTTCTAATGAGGGTAATATCCTGATGAAACTCCTCTGCACCCTCTCCAAATCCTCCACATGTGGCAACCAGAATTGAGTGCAATACTCTTAAGTGAGAAACAGTTGAAAACGTGTTTGGGATTAAGGAAAGACACAGACTGAAACATAACTACAGCTCCAAAATGGCAGCATTGTACTCCAATCAGCATTGAATACTCATTAATGTCATGGTCTGCCTATTCTGAAGCTGCGTTAACCCCTTTACTGAGACAGCATCCACCGTGCTTTGTGTTAGCTGTTTGCATACTATGAATGCCATTTTAGAACCAGTGCACGCCAACTGCAAAACTTTTAACAAAGGGAACGAGGCAATGGTTTTCTTTGGACAGCTCCTTAGCTTTTCTATAATGTGATGGAAGAAAGTCTGATGTTTCACCATTTTGAAATTGTTTTTTTAAAACAGCCAGGTGAGAATAAAATCGAATCCCGGCAATAGCTCGCAATAAATTGTAATAACCTAATCAGCATTTGAGTTAGCGTTATGATTAGGAATTAGGGTAAGATTAGGAATAAAGTTACAATTATGGTTAAATTCAAATTTAGATTCAGAGTAGGAATAGAGTTATAATTAGTGTTCAGATTGGCATTAAAGTTTGAATTAAGATTAATTTTAAGGTCATTGTTTGTGTGAAATTTGGAATTCAGGATAGGGTTATTTTTGGAATTTAAGATTATGATTAAGATTTAGATTAGAATTAGGGTTAGGATTAGGTTTTAGATTCATCTTCATTTTATAAGGAGAGGGCAGCTTTGGGCCAATTGTGGAGCTCATGGCTATTTCTACACTGACTTTGAGACAGAGCTGTGTGTGTGTGCGATGGGGGAAAGCAGGAACAGCAGAGCACAGAGTGGACAATGGTCCTTTGTACACTTGGATCATCCTATCTCTCTCAGCCTCTCTCCTCTCAGTGCTCTGGTCCTCCCAGCTTCCTGCTGTGAACACCTCCATTTCCTCCCTCACCTCCAACTCGCCAGTCACCCGCTTCTGTCTACCCACCTTTCATGGTGGTCCTCGGAGCACCAGGAAATGACTTTAAGTAAACACTAACGAGCCTGGATAATGTGCAAGTGTATCAGTGAAAGAGGAAGTTTTCGTTATCAATATTCACAATGCCTGTCCCATAATTAAACTATTACATTTTATTACAACATCAGTGTAAGAGAACCTGTAATAAAAAGAGTGAACCTGCGTTCACATCACTGGAATCATCCTCTTCACGCTGCACTGAATGGATGCAGATCATTGGGAACTCTGAGAGTGTTTTCAGAGCTCAGTATATTTGTCCCAAAGTAGCAGAAATTTCCTTTCCTGACTGTGAAATGATTAACTTTGACAGGATGAATGAGAAGGGTAAAATGAAAGTGAAAATACTTCAACTATAAAGTGGGTGCAGGAATGAAAGAATGAGGAAAGTACATACACAAAACCTGAGGCAGGATAGGTTGAAAGGTTTAAAAAACAGGATTATTCAGGTTTATTAATAGAGTCATAGAGTACAGGGGCAAGGAATGTTTGCTAAACCATTAAAAATTGCTGATTAGGCGTCAATTAGAGTGTTGGGTCTAATTTCAGACTCCACACATCTTAAAAAACATCAAGGCCTTGGAGAGGGTGCAGAGAAGTGAGTGTGGTCCCAAGGATACTGATCATTTGGAGAGACCAGGGTACTCTGGATTGTCTCCTTGGAGCTCAGAAGGTGAAGTTAAGATTTGATTTAGCTGTTTAAATATAAAAGGGAGAGTTTCCACTGGCAGAAGGATCAGAGGGCACAGAATTAAGAGTGAAATAGAAAGACTAATAGGGAGAGTTGGTAGAATTTTTGGGTGGTAAATTGTCACTCTCTAAAAGGTTGCTGAGAGAAGATTCAACAGGAATATTCACCTTAAAACTGGATGAATATAAATAAATAGACATTTCATAGGACTTTCTGTGTTACCATCAGGAGAAAGGCTGGGGCAACAGTGAGGAACCTCCCTGTATCTGTACTTGTGTTCTCAGGCTGAGTTTTATCTCCTTTAGCACTGCTGATGTTATTCTATCAGCAGAACTGCCTCTTACGGCTGGTATTTCTGTCCCAACATTTTCCAGATGTAAGTCAAACAGAGAATTATATTTCTATAGCACCTTCTACATCCTCAAGATGGACAAATCTGCTTCCTATTTGCTGATTTATGGAGCAGCTGCTGTTGTTCACTTGATGTAAATGCAGTCAGTGTTCCAAACACAACAGCCAATGTTCCACAAATAGCAATTGAGATAAATACTCTGATTATTCAGTGGTGTTGGTTGAAAGAAGAAATATTGACCGGGACATCAGGAGAATTTGGTATCATCTAAGAGACAGCAGCTTCGATAATGAAAAATAGCTGCTTCACAGGGGTTAGAGTATGGGACCAGTTGCAGAATAAGAGGGTGTGCATTTAAGATGGATTTGAGGAAGAATTTATTCTCTCAAAGTGTAACGAATGTTTGGAATCATTATCCCAGGAAGCTGTGGAGACTGAGGAGTTGAACAACACTTCCCAAAATCCAATGCACCCTCACTCAGGCTGGTTCCCAGCAGCAACTGCTTCCCATCACAGCTGGTTCACCTCCTTCTGCAGGACTGGCAGTTCACACACACCTGGCAGCGCGCATACATCTGGCAGTTCACACACACCTGGCAGCGCGCACACGCCTGGCAGCATGCGCACATCTGGCAGCTCGTACATACCTGGCAGCACGCACACATCTGGCATCTCGTACACGCCTGGCAGCGCGCACACATCTGGCATCTCGTACACGCCTGGCAACGCGCACACATCTGGCAGCTCACACATACCTGGCAGCATGCGCACATCTGGCATCTCGTACACACCTGGCAGCGCGCACACATCTGGCATCTCGTACACGCCTGGCAGCGCGCACACATCTGGCAGCTCACACATACCTGGCAGCATGCGCACATCTGGCATCTCGTACACGCCTGGCAGCGCGCACACATCTGGCATCTCGTACACGCCTGGCAACGCGCACGCACCTGGCAGCTCGTACATACTTTGCTCAGAGCACTCATTCATTTGGGACACCTCTACTGCCGCCTCCAGCGAGATTTTGGTTTCAGGAAGCTGTTTCTTTCTGCTGTTGAGCCTGTTAATCCCACAAACTAAGCAGTCCCTCAACATTTCTCCCAACAGTGACCCAAAAACAGTGATTTTGGCCAGACTTTGGCCAGCTGTCAAAGTCTGGTCTCTCCTGGCTCCCTAATGGCAGAGTGGAATTTATACTTTAGCATGACAATGGAGGGTTATGGTGATCCTTGACTAAATTGACTAACCGGAACATCAATGATGTCAAACTCCTGACCAGATTGTAAGTCTGTGGGCCGCAGAATGTGAGCAGTTTGACCTCCTGCTTCTCCTCGGCTGCTATTTCATTTGTCGCAAAGAAATATAGCAGTCCCTCAATGTACTGTCACCACCCCCCTCCTCCCCTCACCCCCTCCTCCTCTCCCCCCCCCCCCTCCTCCCCCACTCCTCACCCCCCTCCTCCCCTCACCCTTCCCCCCTCCTCCCCTCACCCCCTTCCTCCCCTCCTCCCCTCCTCCCTCACCCCCCTTCCTCCCTCCCCCCCCCTCCCCCTCCTCCCCTCACCCCCTCCCCCCTCCCCCCTCACCCCCCCTCCTCCCCTCACCCCCTCCTCCCTCACCCCCCTCCTCCCCTCACCCTCCCCCTCCCTCCCCCCCTCCTCCCCTCACCCCCCCTCCTCCCCTCACCCCCCCCTCCCCACACCCCCCACTCCCCTCCCCCCTCCCCCCTCCCCCCTCCCCCCCCTCCTCACCCCCCCTCCTCCCTCACCCCCCTCCTCCTCCCCTCAACCCCTCCTCCCTCACCCCCTTCCTCCCTCACTCCCCCTCCTCCCTCACCCCCCTTCCTCCCCTCCTCCCTCCCCCTCACTCCTCCTTCCTCCCCTCACCCCCTTCTCCTCCTCCCCTCACTCCCCTTCACTCCCTTCAACCCTCTCCCCTCTCCCCACTATTCCTCCCCTCACACCCTCATCCCCTCACTCCCCTCCTCCCCCCCACCCCCCTCACCCCCCTCCTCCCCTCACCCCCCTCCTCCCTCACACCCCCTCCTCCCCTCACACCCCCTCCTCCCCTACCCCCCTCCTCCCCTCACACCTCACCCCCTCCTCCTCCTCACTCCCCTCCCCTCCCCTCACCCCCTACATCACCCTCACCCCCCTCCTCCCCTCACTCCCCCCTCCTCCCCACTCCCTCCCCTTCATCCCCTCCTCCCCCCTCACCCCCCCCCTCACTCCCTTCCTCCCCTCTCCCCTTCCTACCCTCCCCTCCTCCCCCTACCCCCCTCCTCCCCTACCCCCTCCTCCCCTCACTCCCCTTCCTCCTCTCACCCCACCTCCTCCCCTCACTCCCCTTCCCTCCCCCTCCTCCCCTCACCCCCCTCCTCTCCCCTCACCCCCCTCCTCCCCCTCTCCCATCCCCTCCTACCCCTCACCCCCCTCCCCTCCCCATTCCCCCCTCACCCCCTTCCTCCCCTCTCTCCCCTCACCCCCCCTCCTCCCCCACCCCCCTCACCCCCCTCCTCCCCTCCACCTTCCCCTCACCCCCCTCCTCCCTCACCGCCTCCTGCCCCTCCTCCTCCCCCCTCACCCCTCCCCCCTCACCCCCTCCCTCCTCCCCTCCTCCCCTCACCCCCGCCACCTCCCCCTCACCCTCCTCCTCCCCCTCACCCCCCGCCCCACCCCCTCACCCCCCTCCTCCCCTCACCCCTCCCTCCTCCTCCCTCACCCCCCATCCTCCCCACTCTCTCCCTTCCTCACCCTCCCCTCCCTCCCCACCCCCACCCCCCTCCCCTCTCACCCCCCCTCCCCCCTCACCCCCCCCTCCCCTCACCCCCCCTCACCCCCCTTCACTCCCCCTTCCTCCCCCCTACCTCCCCTCATCCCCTTCCTCCCCTCACTCCCCTCCTCCCTCACCCCCCTCCTCCCCTTCCCCCCCTCCTCCTCCCCTCACCCCCCTCCTCCCTCACCCCCTCCGCCTCACCCCCCCCTCCCCTCACCCCCTCCTTTTCACCCCCCTCCCCCTCACTCCCCCTCCTCCCTCCCACTCCTCACCCCCCCTCCTCCCCTCCCCCCCTCCTCCACTCCCCCTTCCTCCCTCACTCCCCCTTCCCCCCCCTCCTCCCCTCCCCTCACCCCCCCTCACTCACCCCCCTCCCCCTCACCCCCTCAACCCCCTCACCCCCTTCCTCCCTCACCCCCCCTCCCCCTCCCCTCCCCTTCCTCTCCCCTCACTCCCCCTCTTCGATGTCAGCCTCCCCTCACTCCTCAACCCCTCTTCCCTCACCCCCTCCCCTCACTCCTCCTCCCCTCACCCTTCTCTCCCTCCCGATCACCCACCCCCTCACTCCCCCACAGTCACCCACTCCCCTACTGCACCCTCCTTACCCTCACTCGCCTCCCCTCCCCCCCTCCCCTCATTCCTCCTCACCATCCAACTCTCGACCCTCAGACGTGACTGTATTTATTTTTTTTGAACATCGACCATGATTCTCCTCACCATCCAACTCTGCACCGTGGGCTTTCAGTGACTGATGCGGTTTGTTGTTGTCGCCACTATAATAATTCAAAGTGACCCAATGTGGCAAATAATTAACTAAAGGAACTATTGATAGAACATAGAAAATAGAACATAGAAAAACTACAGCACAAACAGGCTCTTCGGCCCACAAGTTGTTCCAAACATATCCCTACCTACTAGGCTTATCTATAACCCTCTATCTTACTAAGTCCCATGTAAATCGAATCAGTCTCCACCATCACTGCCAGCAGCTGAATAGATGAGAAGAACAGTTTAACAATACATTTAACACAGGTCCTAAAAGCATTCCAACTCCAACTGAAGCCCTCCAACCCTTGGAAGGTTTACCCTCGCTCCTGATTGGCCTAGCTTTGTGTGCTTGTAATCCATTGGCTCAGGCCTGGTCATGTGACCTCTGAAGGATTGTCTCTGAAAGGGGTCACATTACCAGAGGGATGCTCTATACCCCAAGCTCTACCTCAACACCCAGTTACATATTTATACAATTAAATGTGAGTGTATTAAATGTGCAGCAATTAGGACCAATAGCCATGTCTAATGCTGACTTCCCATCACAATGACATTAAGACAAACCACGGCTGAGGTCGTGATTAGTTAGTTCAGCTCTAATCAGGAATTAAATCTGTCTGCTTTAGTTGTGTCTTATTCACAGAGCAAGCTAGTGTAGACAATAGACATTTCTAACCGAGGGGAGATGGGAAAGAGGCAGATCCATTACGCTCGAGATTTGATGAGGTCGAACTAACACAGAAAGGAGCTGTCCTTATTGATTCGCAGATCCATTCACACATCTGAATCAAAGTTAATGGACTTGCTGCAGAATTTTTCTTACATTTTCAAGTGAATTCATTTCAAACAAATTTCCGTGATCAATGCTATATTAGTCTCACCTTCAATAGCACCATTCAAGTGAGATACACAGTGTCCTTGGATTTAATCAGAGGATTGACGTTAGTATCTGTGTGTGCTCGACACTCTGAAACGGAATCTCTCAATGTAGGGCTTCCATTTACAGAAACAACATTACTTTCTGCAGTTTTTACATTGTGGATGGAGCTGTTATAAAATCAAGGACATCCCAGTATGTTACTGCTCCACCAATCAAACTCTGAGAACACAAGAACCACTCCAGCACCCAGACTGTGTGAATGTGAGGTATCGAGAGGTCCTCAGTCACAATAAGAACACAAAAATATAAGAAATAGGAGCAGGAATGGGCCATCTAGCCCCTTGAGCCTACCCAACATTCAGTAAGATCATAGCTGATCTGAAGAGGATCAGTTCCACTTTCCTGCTTTCTCCCCATAACCCTTAATTTCCCTTGTCTATCAGAAACCTATCTACCCATGATTTATATATATTCAGTGAGGGAGCCTCCACCACTTCAATGAGCAGAGAATTCCAGAGATTCACCATCCTTTGAGTGAAGAAGTTCCTCCTCAACTCTGATCTAAACTGTCCCCCCACTCTTATTTTGAGGCTGTGCCCTCTAGTCCTGCTATCCTTTCTAAGCGTGAAGAATCTCAATACCTCTACCCTATTTATCCCCTTCATTATCTTATACGTCTCTATAAAATCCCCCCTCAGCCTTCTAAACTCCAAGGAATACAGACCCAGTCTATTCAATCTCTCTTCGTAAGCTAACCCCCTCACCTCCGGTATCAGCCTAGTAAACCTTCTCTGCATTCCCTCGAAGGCCAATATATCCTTCCACAAATGCGGTGACCAAAACTGCACACAGTACTCCGGCTGTGGCCTCACCAGTGCCCTGTATAGTTGCAGCAAGATCTCCCTGCTTTTATATTCTACCCCCCTCGCTATAAAGGCCAACATTCCTTTCACCTTCTTGATCACCTGCTGCCGCTGCAGACTGGGTTTTTGCGATTCGTGCACAATGATTCTCAGATCCCTCTGCACATAGCATGCTGCAGCTTTTCACCCTTTAATTAATAATCCCTCCTACTGTTATTTCTACCAAAGTGGATAACCTCACATTTGCTAACATTATACTCCATCTGCCAGGTCCTCGCCCACTCACTCAGCCTATCCAGATCCCTCTGCAGACTTTCCACACCCTCCACACAATTTGTTTTTCCACGATAAATGAGGTAATGACATGTGAGAGAAGTTCAAGTTCCAAATCAGATTCCAGCTGCCCCATCGTGAGAACAGGCACCTCTAATAGCGCCTCATCACTGTACTTCAACACTACCCCTTTCACACTCTTTGCCTGAGGCTGCCGATAACACTCACACAGTGAATCCTGTATTGAGACTAATCATCAGGGTAACCTGCTGGGAATGTCCACACATAGCAGGGCAAACCCAACCCACCCATCAGTCAACTCCCAATCACCAGCAAAGTGATGGAAGGTGTCATTGACAGTGCTACCAAGTGGCTACATAGAGAGGTGAGACCCTACCAGGGGGGAACTGGATGAGGAACTCTCCTCAGAAGATGAAGATGAGGAAGCCAGGAGACTGCAGAGGGACAACGTAAACTCCATGATGGAGGAGGGGAGACATGGGAGGCGGGGCCTGTGATACCTACAGGATTCTACAGGTTCTACTAGGTTCCTAAGGATTAAAACTGAGTCTGATCATCTCTTCTGGCTCTCCAATCATTTTGTGACATCTGAGGGAATAGCGGACCACCACTGAGAGGACCTGTGTTCATGTTTACGCTTTAACGGCTCATAACTGAGCAGAATGAGGCAAGGACAATTCATTTTAATGTGAAATTTCCATTAAGAACTCAAATGTATAAATATCAATTATTGAAAAGGGGTGGTATGGTGGCTCAGTGCTTATTGCACCAGGGACCCAGGTTCGATCCCTGGCTTGGGTCACTGTGGAGTTTGCACATTCTCCCCATGTCAGCGTGAGTTTCCTCTGAGTGCTCCGGTTTCCTCCCACAGTCCAGAGATGTGCAAGTTTGTTAGATTGGCTATGCTACATTGCCCAAAATATGTGATTAGGGGAATTAGCAGGGTAAATATATGTGATTACAGGGATAGAGCCCAGGTAAGATGATTAGAGAATTGATGGACTGAATGGACTTCTTCTACTCTGTAGGGATTCACTCGGGTCAGATCTTTACGTGGACATCAGCATCTTGTTAGTGAGGTCACTGTGTCAACAGACAGAACAGGGATGTGAGTTGAAGATGGATATAAATGCGCACACACAGCCACAAAGGAAATGCGGGGCAGTGTGGGGCTCTCACAGTGAAATGCTGACACACTTCAGGACACTATCAGTTCAGAAACCCAGATCCACAGAGAGTCACATACCTGATGTGCCCACATCAGTTGCTATCCTTTGAAGACAAAAGGTGAAGAACTCACCCAGTATATATCCTGAGTAATTACTCACATCTTCCTGACAACACACATGGGTTCAGTAACAATGGCACTGAGGTTGACATCACTGAGTTTGGCTATCAGTAACCACGGGTGTGCCTCAGGGATCAGTGTTGGGACCACAATTGTTTACAATTTACATAAATGATTTGGAGTTCATTTACATAAATGTAGTGTGTCAAAATTTGCAGACGACACTAAGGTGGATGGAAGAGCAAAGTGTGTAGAGGATGCAGAAAGTCTGCAAAGGGATACAGATAGTCTAAGTGAGAGGGCGAGGGTCTGGCAGATGGAGTACAATGTTGGTAAATGAGAGGTCATCCATTTTGGTGGGAATAACAGCAAAATGGACTGTTATTTAAATGGTAAAAAAACTGCAGCATGTTGCTGTGCAGAGGAACCTGGGTGTCCTTGTGCAGGAATCTCAAGGAACTGATTTGCAGATGCAGCAGGTAATTAAGAAGTTGGAGTGGAATGCAAATGGAATTTTGTCCTTCATTGATACAGGGATGGAGTTTAAAAATAGGGAGATTATATTGCAGCTGTATAAGGTGCTAGTGAAGCCACATCTGGAGTACTGTGTACAGTTTGGGTCTCTCTAATTGAGAAAGGATATACTGGCACTGGAGGGGGTGCAGAGGAGATTCAATAGGTTGATTCCAGAGTTGAGAGGGTTGGCTTATGAGGAGACACTAAGTAGACGGGGGTTATACTCTTTAGAATTCAGAAGAATGAGGGAGATCTTATAGAAACATACAAGGTTATGAAGGGAATTGATAATAACAGACAGTGGAAGTTGTTTCCACTAGCTAATGAAACTAGAACTAGGGGGCATAGCCTCAAAACAAGGAGATGCAGATTTAGGGCTGAGTTGAGGAGGAACTTCTTCACACAAATGGTTGTGAAACTGGAATTCCCTGTCCACTGAACGTTTTTTAAGGATAGATATATTTTTGAACCGTAAAGAAATTAAGGGTTATGGTGAGGGGGTGGGTAAGTGGAGCTGAGTCCACGAAAAGATTAGTCATGATCTTGTTGAATGGCGGAGCAGGTTCGAGGGGCCGGATGGCCGACTCCTGCTCCTAGTTTGTAGGATACAAATATTAATCTTCAAAAGGAGTGTGAAACTTGGAATAAGAGGATTGCAAAGATCCAGTCCAAAATGCTCTTACCTAACCATAACATTCTCAAACCCATGGAAAGGTTTTCAAAAAGTACAATTTATTAACAGTGAAAGAGCACCGTGACCCTGAGGTGACATCTACATATACATCTACATTTAACTTTCCTTATGTACTACCTGGTTCAGCCCTGACATCCTCAGCAGGGTGGAAGCAGCCGGCTTGCTGCTATATCCTGATGATCTTTGATGGATATCCTCTGGTGGCTGAGCCCTGGATGGTGCCTGGCCTTGTAAGGGTTGTCCTGCACAGGGGTGGAAGTAGCCTCGATGGCTGGTGCTGCTGCTCTGGGTGTGGTCACTGTCAGCAGCTGCACACCCTCGGAGTGTTCTTGGTGGAGGTTCCTCACAGATCTGGCTGACACTCTCCTTCCTGTGGGTGCTAGAGTTTGGAGTTTTCATCTCCACTGGTGAGCTGACAACTGCTTTCAGCATCTGACTGGGACAGATCTGATCTCCAGCAGCCCTCGAGACCTGGGTTGTCCTTGCCTCCTGCTGCTGAGGGTATGTGAGCAGTTCTCCAGAATCTGACCCAGAGTCTAACCTTGAACTGTGCCCCCCTGAGCCTCTGAGCTGGTGGAGGGTGCGGGTGAGCGATGTGACGCTTCTTCCTGAGTCCCTTCATCCTCTGGCATGATCTGGGGGGCTCAGAGGGCTGTAGGGCTGGCTAGCTGTTCACACAGATTCTCCTGGTATCTGGAAAATACCAAAGGACAGTCGCAGTGGCTGAGCTGAAGCTATTTCTGAGCACGTGGCACTCCCTGTGAATTGTGGATTCAGTGAAGTGATGGAGCTGAGATCCGTACCAGGTCGCCACGGGACACCAAACTCTGCATCACCACAGGAGCAATCCTGGGCCTCAGTGAGGCTCACCCTCCTCCGGTCTGGCCTCGCCCTCACTCGCTGTGTACAAGTTTGACCTTTATGGAGACAAAAGGAAGGGATGTGATCAGAGGAGATGGAGCAGAGTTTGGGCAAAATGCTGAGTGCTGAGCCCTCCCCGGAGGGACAGGGAATGGAGTGTGAACAACGAGACAGATGGGGTCTGGTGATGTGAAAGGCTTGTTGAGAATGCGAGCAGTGCTATGTATTCCTGTGACTGAATGTGTGAGATTTGTGAAGTGATAGAAGTTTGAATGCATGATGCCGAGCTGAAAGATTGATGGTGGAGGGAGCTGAGAGTGAACTTACTCTGGGGCAGAGAGGATTCCTGTGCTTTGTGGGTGAGTATTACCACACTGACCTCCCAGAGCAGTGAGGCTGTGCGCTTCTTTGGGCCATCCTTGGGGGTAGAGCACATATCAGTGGGCCTGCACCCTATAAGAGCCTGAGATTTGTTCCTGAGGCACCTTGTCATCTCTGGGTTCCGGATATCGGCAAGATCTGGTGATGCCAGATAGGCTAGAGAGAGTGTGATGAGTGTGTTGGCCTGGTGACGCGAGGGTTTTGAACCTGCCAGTTTAGGACAGGCTGATTAATCAGCTACCAACATTTAAGAAGCATTCGAAATGCCAGCATGTACTAGGCTGTGGAGCAAGTGCTGGAAAATGGAATTAAAATAGATAGGTGCTTGAGATACGATGGGCCAAATGGCCTCTTTCTGCAATGCAAATCTCGAAGGCTCCTGGAGATTTGGAGGGAGTGCATGATTAATGAGGGTTCTGGTCTGGTATCCCGCTATTCCAATCAGCGGAACAGACACCTCGAGAGTTACTCGCAATCATACAATTTCAAAATGGGAGAATTCCACCCACTGTCAGTGGGCTAAAATCCTGGAAACCCCCTTCCTAACAGCAGTCTGGATGTACCTACAGCATAATGGCTCAAGAAGGCAGTTCCTTCAAGGGCAATGGGCGACAGATTGCTGAGAGAAGACAACAGTTCACATTTTTAACTCTTGCTCCGATCTTGTTCCTAGCTGAATTTTGCAAAGACAATTTCTCCTCCTTAGCCAACGAGTTGAATTGGATATCTGTCGAAAGCAGGTCAGGGATGTGAGACACTTCCAGCTGTTCAATATAACGCTGCCAATGAGCCATTAGAATACTACCTGCTGATTACACTGATTACAGTGTGCAGCCAACACTAATCATTGCTACAGCTTAGTTCCATTATTCAGCAGGGGATTTAGAATCATTACCTGCTCACTCACTGCCTCCAGTGCTGATAACTAGCCTGCTCCTCTTCAGCAGGAACTGTGAGTTATAGTTACTGGGGGTCCTGGAAATACTGTGTACAAATAACAATGTGCTCACCGTGGGAGAGAACATGTACCAAAATGTTCTGACTGGGGACAGAATGGAGGAGGTGGTGGAAATGAGCAGAGATGTCCTACAGGGGACCAGGTGACATTTCAGACACATGGGGAAGGCAGACACAGCAGAGAGCAGCAAAAACAATTGCTGGGGTTAGCCAGGGACGCAGTGCTTGAAGGTTTTCACAGTGTCACACCAATAGGTTGGTGAAATGATCTGAAGATGATATTTCCCATTAGTTGCACCAATTGTCTTGCATATTTTGCCATTCACCACTCCTTCATTACACATCTACCAATAATCTCCCTCTTCACCACAACACAAAACTCACCTCACCGTCACCACACTGTTGCAAACCTCATGTTCGTAACTCACAGCTCACACACACAGCTATTCAACCATGGCAGCAACACATACCCACTGAACGGCACTCACTGACTCACTCTTACAACCAGGATCTAACTAGCTGGGGTGGGGAGAGGGGAGGTAGTGATGATCATCTCCCCTTGGAACTCCTCCCACTGGATCCCTGCTTCACCCTGCAAAGGAACGAGTCGGATGCTGAATGTGATTCCTGATAGGTTACAGCTATGCAGCCGGAGCAGCTCAGGAAAATTCCTGGCCATGGATTGTTCATCTCCACTCTCCCCACTGCCCCTTCCACCCCCATTCCCCATTCTGACATCCAAAGATTCCCATCCAAATACTTTCCATGAAGCCAGTGCTCTGAATTTAGTTATCTTCCACTTACGCAATTCCAAACTTACAGCCAGGAAGATGGAAGCCATGATGTGGAGATGCTGGCATTGGACTGGAGTCAACTCAGTAAGAAGTGGCACAACACCAGGTTTAAATCCAACAGGTTGATTTGGGTATCATGAGCTTTCAGAATGCTGCTCCTTCATCGGCATTCAGAAAGCTCATAATTCCAAATAAACCTGTTGGACTTTAACCTGGTGTTGTGAGACTTCTTACTGAGCCAGGAAGGTGGAAACACTTCCACCCTGGAAGGGACATTATACTGAGGACCAGCCTATCTACAAAGAAAAGAAATGCTGCTATTGGAAGCAGTGTTCGAGAGTGTCCGGGTCAACATTCCTCCCTCAACCAACACATCAAAAAACATGGTTAAGAGTCATTCCACAGTTTTTGGGATCTTGCTGAGTGCGTACAAAACATGACGGTCGCACCAAAATATGAATAGATTCCCTGTGTAGCACAACAGAGAGGTCCTTGTCTTTTGTGAGGTGAGATACCAATGTGTGAGGGAATGTCACAGTCTGGGAGAATTCCAGTTGCGATTAGCCATGGCGCATTGAGTGAGCAGCTTTCCCCAGAACAGGGATGTAACACCATCCCTTTCTCAGTAATACACTGCTGAAAAGATACTGGAACCAACAGTAAATTTGACACTGATGCAAATTTGCACATTTCCGGGTAATGTGCTGTAGATGTTCTTAATCTAACTGTGTCGGAACTTTAGAAATCCACAATGAAAAGCTGCACAATATGTTATTTTTCCTGAAAATTCGCTTTCTTCATTGTGTGACTCAGGTTCTGAGTGCCAATGTCCCAGTCACACTCAGTCTATTGGGGTGAAGAACCAACCTTCTGTTTAACTCCAAGGGCATCGCTGTAAGAACTATCTCGTCCAGCATGGGGCTACCGCAACATCAATCATCCAATTTTGTTTGAAATGAATTCATTTGCAAATGTCGAGAGGAAGGCCAAGAACTGTGATTCAGAAATAAAGATTACAAAATACTGGGAATACTCAGCAGTTTCGGCAGGATCAGCAGAGAGAGAAAAACAGGGATTGGCCAGGATTTTCCTGCCCCCCCTCCCCCCCACCCTCCCCCCACAGTAGGATTCCTGGCAGTAGATGCAGCTCGCCAGTGCCCAGGAGAAGGATTTTCCAGTCCCGCCAAAGCAGGTGGCCATTTACGTTGCTTGCTTGCCATTCCGCTGGAGAACCTGCCACAGGGGTTGCATTTGAGGGGACTGGAAGATCTCACCAGCGAAAAGGGCCAGAAATTCCTGGCCAATGTTTCAGGTCAATGACCTTTCCTGAGATCTAGTGAAAGATGGAAATGGAAGGTTGCTTCAGATGTGTGAATGGATCTTTGATTCACTGGAATTGTTTAGAACCTAGAACCGTACAGCACAGTACAGGCCCTTCGGCCCTCGATGTTGTGCCAAGCTTTGTCCAAACCCAAGATCAAGCTATCCCACTCCCTATCATTCTGGAGTGCTCCATGTGCCTTTCCAATAACTACTTGAAAATTCTTAAAGTGTCTGACTCCACTATCACAGCAGGCAGACTATTCCACACTTCAACCACCCTCTGAGTGAAGAATCTACCTCGGACATCCCTTGTATATCTCCCACCATGAGCCTTATAGTTATGCCCCCTAGTAACAGCTACATCCACCCAAGGAAATAGTCTCTGCACGTCCACTCTATTTATTCCCTCTCATCATCTTATAAACCTCTATTAAGTCACCTCTCATCTTCCTCCGCTCTAAAGAGAAAAGCTCCAGCTCCCTCAACCTTTCCTCAAAAGACCTACCCTCCAAACCAGGCAGCATCCTGGTAAATCTCCTCTGCACTCTCTCCAATGCTTCCACATCCTTCTTAGAATGAGGCGAGGTTTCTTTGGGAGTTGGTGAAAAATCTCCAACATAATGGAATTACTTCTTTCCCAATCTCCCCTCAGTTACAAACACCCAGGGTGAAATTTTTCCATCCTGCTGACCACGGGAATTCTATCGGGTGGGACAGAAACTTCGGCACATCGTGCAAAGGTCCACTGACTTCGGATGGGAATTCCCAGTCTTGAGCCAAGCACAGCCGGAAAATCCTGACCCTGATGTCCAGCTCACCCTGTAAACAATAGACATAACTAAATTAGACAGATTGAGGGTTAATCCTCGACCTGAACTGAATTAACTAATCACAACCTCAATCAGACTTTGTTTTGTCACTATAATAAGGAGGGGACAGTAGACACAGATATTTGTCCAAATCGTTGAACACTGATCCATATTCCAATGTATAAATCTGTAACTGAGTGCTGAGGGTCGGCTGGGTTACATTTCATAGAATCATAGAATGCCTACAGTGCAGAAGGAGGCCTTTCAGCCCATTGAGTCTGCACCAACAATAATCCCACCCAGGCTCTATCTCCATAACCCCATGTGTTTACTCTACTAATCCCTGTGACACTTAGGGACAATTTATCATGGCCAATAGTGACCAAAGAGGTGGATGGGGGTAAGGCAGTTGATGTGGTATATATGGACTTTAGTAAGGCGTTCGATAAGGTGGCCCATGGAAGGCTTCTGCAGAAAATGCAGATGTGTGGGATAGAGGGTGATTTAGCTAATTGGATTAGGAATTGGCAAGCAGATAGAAGACAGAGGGTGGTGGTTGATGGGAGATATTCATCGTGGAGTTCGGTTACAAGTGGTGTACCTCAGGGGTCTGTTTTGGGGCCCCTGCTATTTGTAATTTTTATAAATGATCTGGATGAGGGTATTGAAGGATGGATTAGTAAGTTTGTGGATGACACTAAAGTCGGTGGAGTGGTAGATAGTGAAGAGGGGCGTTATAGTTTGCAGAGAGACTTGGACAAGTTGCAGAGCTGGGCTGAGAGGTGGCAAGTGGAGTTTAATGTGGAAAAGTGTGAGGTAATGCACTTTGGCAGGAATAATAAATGTGTAGAGTATTGGGCTAATGGTAGGATTCTTAATAGTGTTGAAGAACAGAGGCATTTTGGTGTATATGTTAATAGATCCCTGAAAGTAGGCAGTCAAGTCGATAAGGTTGTTAAGAAGGCATATGGAGTCTTAGCTTTTATGGGTAGGGGGATTGAATTTCGGAGCCGCAACGTCATGTTGCAACTGTACAAAACTCTAGTGCGGCCGCACTTGGAGTATTGTGTGCGTTCTGGTCCCCACATTATAAGAAAGATGTGGAGGCATTGGAGAGGGTACAGAGGAGGTTTACCAGGATGTTGCCTGGTATGGAGGGCAGGTCTTATGAGGAGAGGCTGAGGGATTTGAGGTTGTTTTCGTTAGAAAGGAGACAGCTAAGAGGAGACCTTATCGAAACATATAAGATGATTAGAGGTTTAGATAGGGTGGACAGTGATAGCCTTTTTCCTAGGGTGGAGAAAGCTAGCACGAGGGGACACAGCTTTAAATTAAGGGGTGATAGTTATAGGATGAATATCAGAGGTAGGTTCTTTACCCAGAGGGTGGTTAGGGAGTGGAATGCCCTGCCTGCGGCCGTTGTAGATGCGCCAAGTTTGGTGGCGTTTAAGAGGTTAGTTGATAAGTTTATGGAAGAGAAGGGAATGGTTTAGTTTGGAGGGTCATTGCTTTTTTCATAATTGGTCGGCGCAACATCGAAGGCCGAAGGGCCTGTTCTGCGCTGTAATGTTCTATCTACAATCTACTTGGATGAGAGGATTGGGTGCAATATAGTTGCTGATGTTGACAATATGGCCCCCTTCTGCCCTGTGGGGATTCAGAACAGGCCCGAAGGGCCTGTTCTGCGCTGTAATGTTCTATGTTCTATGTTCTAATTAACCTAACCCACACATCTTTTGGAGTGTGGAATGAAACTGGAGTACCTGAAGGAAACCCACGCAGACATGAGGAGAACATGCAAACTAAATACAGACAGTGACCCGAGGCTGGAATTGAACCCGGAACCCTGGTGCTGTGAGGCAGCACTGCTAACCACTGTGCCATGATGCTGCCCCGTTCTCTTCTGCATTGTATATCATTCCCTCGACTCTCTTTTAACACCACTCTCACTCTGCACTTCCACAGAAAACCTATTCCTGAGTCATCTATCCTTGGAAAACACCAACCTAACGGCAACCTCCCTCTTCTCTCCATGTTCCTCCAACACATTGACACTTCCCAAATCCGTGGTAATCGTTCCTATCTCACTGTGCATGAGTAAGGGCTATATTTATCCAGCATCCTTCATAATCAGCGCATGTCCCCAAGTGCATCCCAGTCAATGGAATGTTTATGAAGTTTAGCCACAGTTGTAATGGAAACAAAGAACAAAGAACAACAAAGAACAAAGAACAAAACAGCACGGGAAACAGGCCCTTCGGCCCAACGAGCCCGTGCCACCGCCCCGATGTTCCTATCTCTACCCGCGATCCCTGTCCATGTTTATAGATCTATGCATTGGAACCAAATTTGCAAGACAATTTAGGGAGAAATTGTTCTGCCAATCAGCCTAAGAGCACATCTTTGGGGTGTGGGAAGAAACTGGAGCACCTGGAGAAAACCCACGCAAGCACGGGGAGAATGCGCAAACTCCCACAGACACAGGCCCAAATCCATGTATCTGCACAGCACAGCGATAGTCACTGAGCTGTCGTGTTGCCCATCAAATGGTCCAGGTCAAGTGTACACTAACAACATGAAGCACTAGGATACTCTCGAAAAAAAATCCAAGAGCAGCCCTCTCACGACCCATCGCGTGTATGCCCCTTGTTAGACAACAAGGTGGACCAAAGCACCTGTAGGATAAAAACAAGTACATCAATATCATCATCTATTTACACACTTCCCAGGGACTCTCAAGGCTCATGATCCCTATTTTAAATCAGTTTTCTACACCCCTCCATTCCCATTCTGTTCATGTGCCCATCTAAGTATTTCTTAAATAACTCCAGAGTGCCTGCTTCCACCACTTTACTTGGCAGTGCATTCCATACCCCCACCACCCTCTGTGTGAAAAAAACTCCCTCTAGCATCCAAATTATACCTTACCCCCCTCACCCTAAGCCCGTGACCCCTCGTGATATTCGAGTCCATCCTAGGAAAAAGCTTAACACTGTTTATCTATACCTCTCATAATCTTGTACACCTCTATTGGATCTCTAAAGTCACCCAGTTTTGCACAGAAAGATCCCACAATCACCAGTTTGGTAAATGATCAGTTAATTGATTTTTGATAATGTTGAGAGTCTAAATATTTGATCAGGAAATATAGATAATTTGGAATTTTTCTTTGAGAAATGTAACAGCCTCTCTCTCAAGGACAGCACGGCCTCAGAGACTTCTCATTTTGGCTGTTAGCTGGAATCAGTTGGTAACATTCTCTCCTCGGAGTCAGAAAGCAGCATGTGAACACATTGTGTAACCTGACACATGATTACAGGGCTGGGAGAATACTGTATTATCGAAGCTGCTGTCTCTTAGTTGAAACCAAGTTCTCCTGGTGCTGCGGTCAATATTTCTTCTTTCAACCAACACCACTGAATAATCAGAATATTTATCTCAATTGCTATTTGTGGAACATTGGCTGTTGTGTTTGGAACACTGACTGCGTTTACATAGTTGGCATCAAGTGAACAACAGCAGCTGCTGGAAAACCTGAAATCAACAGCGCTGGAAACACTCCATAAATCAGCAGTGAATGTACTTCCAACATAATCCATTAGTTAGGAAGCAACTTGTCTATCCTGAGGATGTGGAAGGTGCTATAGAAATGTAACTCTGAGTTTGATTGTCCTCATTTTAATCCCTAGAGTGTAGCTTGGTGTGGTAAGGACATCAGCGTAAGCAACTCCTTCTGACAAGATAACAATAATGAAGAGTCGAGATTCCTGGATGACTAGGAGGATTGTGTAGGTCTCAGTAGTGGGTCCTCTGCTCTCCTTGGTTATATCAATGAGTTAAGACTTAAACATGTCGGTTAAAGAAAATGATTTCATAGAATCATAAAATGCCTATAGTGCAGAAGGAGGCCATTCAGCCCATCGAGTCTGGGAAATTGGCCATGTGTTTGGTCGTGAGCAAGAGAGCTGTGGTCTGCAGGAAGATATCTGGAAGATATCTATGGACTGGACTGCACAGGTTGGCAGAGTTACCAAACCAATACCAGAACCTTCGCTGAGTTCTAAAACTCCAAGTCCCTGTGTGTATCTGGGAGTGAGCTGCACGATGCACAGTTCTGAATCTTAATGTCCCTCAGGTCGCACATCAGGCTTGAACGCCTGCACATGAGGAGAAAGATAGGGCTTGGAGAATGTGAGTGAGGATGTGCCGCGCTATTGCCAGTAAATGTCTCAGATAGTGGACAGGGAAGGGGACGCTGAGGTCCCAAAGAGTGTCCGAGGCAGAGGAGGGGATAGATCCCAGGTAGAGAACAATGATAGATGACAGATATAAGTTCTAGTTAAGTTCAGTTAAAAGAGAGGAGCAGAGAAACAAGCACCAGGTTAGAGAAAGAGTTGTAGGGAGCAGACTTTAAGTAAAGAGCAAGCTGGTAATTGAAGTGGGCCATTAGGTCTTCTGTTTCTTTCCAATTACCCCAACTTTTCAGATGAAATAAAAGTTCCCTTGTTTTCTAATGAAACCTTTACCATTTGTAAAGGCCTTTTTACCCCTATCCCCTTTTGAAAGTAACAGCTGAAAAACACAAGACTCTTCCATCCATTCCCCTAAAAATATAAAAAAAAACCATCCATTCTCACAATAGGAAGTGACAAATTTTGACAGGAAGAATAATGCGAGGTAATTTAATCAATAGAATTTTGAAAGGGGGAAACAGAGTGATCGGGGATTGACATAAATCAATCTTGGTAGGTGCTCCGGTTTCCTCCCACAGTCCAAAGATGTGCGGATTAGGTTGATTGGCCACGCTAAAATTACCCCTTAGTGTCCTGGGATGTGTAGGTTAGAGGAATTAGCAGGTAAATGGATAGGGATATGGAGATAGGGTCTGAATGGGATTGTGGTTGGTACAGATTCAATGGGCCAAAAGGTCTGCTTTTGCACTGTAAGGCTCTATGATTCTATGATAGGTTGCAACAGCAGATTATAAAGCAAATAGCTTTGTGAAAAGAGGAATATACAGTTAAAAATTCAGGCAGATTATCTTTATAAACCACTGCTGTGGCATGTTTCGCGGTCATGATGTAGAAATGCCGGTGTTGGTCTGGGGTAAACACAGTAGGAGGTCTGACAACACCAGGTTTAAATCCAACCGATTTATTTGATAGGAAACTAGCAAGCTTTCGAATCTTTGAGATTCGCATTCTAGTCAGCAATCTGTAAACTGTCTGTGCTGATATGTGTGCTATTGGAGACTAGAACACCTCATTCACCTGACAAAGGCCATAGAGCCGAAAGCTTGCGAGTTTACTATCAAATAAATCAGTTAGATTGAAAACTGGTGTTGTCAGACCTCTTACTGAGTTTTGCTGTGACAAATGCAGCCTGCCATTGCCTAGCAGCTGGATCATCCCATTCTATTGCTGTTTGCATGCTCCGCTGCTGGGAGTGGCTATCAGTGGGACTGGGAGGTTCTACCATTGGAACAGCTGGAATACCCTTGGGTTCATGTCACACTATCTGTAACCTCCTTGACTTGCCTGGAATTGCAATATCTCACTTACTGTCCTGTCTGGAGACATCTCTTGAACCTGTGCTTAATGCTATCTCCACTCACATTGCCTGCACCTTCAGAGACTCGATTGGCTGTAAAGCCTCACATTCTTATCAGTATTCTGTAAACTGAGTGTATGCCTTTATATGCCCTGTTTGTGATCAGAACTCCCCACTCACCTGATGAAGGAGCAGCGCTCCGAAAGCTAGTGCCTTTTGCTACCAAATAAACCTGTTGGACTTTAATCTGGTGTTGTGAGACTTCTTACTGTGTTGTGCAAGGACTTGGCATGAGACACGGTGCAAGAATATGGGGAGGCAATTCTCCCATTCTGCTGCACTATTTTTTAGCATGGGGGGGGGGGGGGGGGGGGAGACTTAGGGTGTGATTACAGTAATCAATTCCTCGACAAAATGAAGGAGATTGCCATCAGCTTCAGGAAGTGTAGTGGAGGGTCTACCCCTGTCTAATCAATGGGGTTGAAGTAGAAATGGTCGAAAGCTTCAGGTTTTTAGCTGTCCAGATCACCAACAACCTGTCCTGGTTCCCCCCCGGCCCCTCCATGCCAACAGTATAGTAAAGGAAGCCCACCAACGCCTCTACTTTCTTAGAAGACAAAGAAAATTTGGTATGTCAGCTACAACTCTCACCAACTTTTAAAGATGCACCAAAGAAAGCATCCTTTCTGGTTGTATTACAGCTTGGTATGGTTCCTGCTCTGCCCAAGACCACAAGAAACTACAAAGGGGCATGAATGAAGCCCAGTCCATCACACAAACCAGCCTCCCACCCATTGACTCTGTTTACACTTCCGGCTGCCTCGGAAAAGCAGCCGGCATAATCAAGGTATCCACGCACCCCGGACATATTAGACGGGATTTTATGGTCTTATTCGGGTGAGATTGTAAAATCCTGCCCAAGGCCAATGAGGATTTTCATTCTGGGAATTTCACTTGTCCCAATTCTGAAGCGGGTGAGATGGTAGGTTTTCGGGATTCTTTTCCATCTCCTTCAATTGGGAAAAAGATTCAAATGTCGGAGGTCACGTACTGACCAACTCAAAAACAGCTTCCTCCCCGCTGCCATTAGAATTCTGAATGGACTTACCTCACATGAAGTTGATCTTTCCCTACACCATAGCTAGGACTATAACATTACATTCTGCACTCTCTCATTTCCTTCTCTATGTATGGTATGCTTTGTCTGTATAACATGCAAGGAACAATACTGTATGGTAATACATGTGGCAATGATAAACAAATCAAATCTCAAAATCATTGATTTTAACGTAAGGTGAGTCAAATAGACCATGAGAATCGGGACCCTGCTATCTGCATTGTGCAGTTACATGTGTTCAATCAGCTCTATTCTTTGCCATCTCTAAGTGCTGCTGTTGCAGTAGGAAAGTCTGGGTAATAACACTAGACTGTGATTATCTGACTATTATCTCAACAAAAGGCCATTAAGGTCTGTCAGATAGTGACACAGTGACAATGTCTGATTGAAGGAAACAAAGGCACAACTCGCAAACATTCAGAGGGCACAAGTTCCTTTTTTTATCAAATGTGAAATTATACCCAGAAATTGCTGTGAAATAATTCACTTTAAAATTAGAATTAAAATAATTTTCTAACATTATAATAATGTGCTTTTACTTCCAACATCAGGTGATGATTTGCTCCTGTCTTTCTCACTCTCTATGCCATTATGTTATGCATATTCAAGAAATGTTACACTTGCCTGTCAAAGTAATGTTTCTATAACCTCACACACAGGTTACTCTGGAAGTAAATAAATACATGAACATTTACAGAAAAGACTTTTTTCTTTTTTATTGATCAACCCCACCATGGCATACATTTCTCTCCATGAAGGGAGACTGAATAGACTGGAGCTATATTCACTGGAATTCAGAAGAATGAAGGGAGATCTTATAGAAACATATAAGATTATGAAGGGAATAGAAAAGATAGAAGCAGGGAATTGTTTCTACTGGTGGGTGAAACTAGAACTAGGGGGCATGGCCTCAAAACAAGGTGGAGCAGATTAAGGACTGAGTTGAGGGGGAATTTCTTCACACAAAGGGTTGTGAATCTGTGGAATTCCCTACCCAGTGAAGCAGTTGAGGCTCCCTCATTGAATGGTTTTAAGGCAAGGATGGATAAATTTTTGAACAGTAAAGGAATTAAGGGTTATGGTGAGTGGGCGGTAAGTGGAGCTGAGTCCACAAAAAGATCAGCCATGATCTTATTGAATGGCAGAGCAGGCTCGAAGGGCCAGATGGCCGACTCATCCTCCTAGTTCTTACATTCTTCTTATGTTCTTCTGTCCCTCGATGCCATCTATCCCTGCCTCACCATTTCCCTCAACTTCACCTACACCTGCTTCACCATATCACTCAAACCCCTGCCTCACCATGAACTTCAACCCCACCTACCCCGTCCCGCCATGTCTTTCAGTAGCACAAATCCCAACATTTCTCTCCACCTGCACCAAATCTCTCAACCCATCCATTGGGGCATGGCTACATTATGATTGTGTGATCAATGTAATAATCTAGAGGTGTGAAGCATGGATTAATGATTCACACTTCAAATCTCATCCCATTAGTTGGGCAAGTTAATTTCAGTTAATTAAATAAAGTTTAGCACTGATAATTATTACACCATCTGATTGGGAAAAGAATCCCACCTGGTTCACAGTGCTTTATGGAAGAGAATGGGCTATGTCTACCTGGCCTCATCTGCATGTGACTCCAGGCCTGCAGGGATATTGCTGAGTCTGAGATTCCTTACTCAGTTATGTCAAACCATAGGAGAAGATAAATGATAAAAAAACAGGCAGGCAATCTGGCTTTAACATTCACACCAGGAACAGCAGTGAAATCCTCCTCATTGACACCTATCCCACACTCTGATAGAACTTGATACTGACACAATGACAAGACTCCTCCATCACTTTCCCTGGTGATATTTTGACCCACTGGCAACACAGACTCACCAGGGTAGGTCAGAGAGGGTATGAGTGAGTGAAAGTGAACCTGGGAAGTCTTAGCATTGACTCTGGACCTCATGAAGTCTCATTACATCAGATCAAACAGATCAAGAAAACCTTTTAATTACTATTTACCTGGCAGCAGATAAATCACTACTCATCCAAGCTGGACACCGTTTGGAAGAAACTTTGAGCATAACAAGGGCACAGATTGTACTCTGGGTGGGGAATTCCAATGTCTACCACCAAGAGTAACTCCTCCAGCCTACAACCTTCCCTATCTCTATTATCTCCTCCCTAGCCCTGTAACTTCCTACAGCCCATAACCCTTCCTATCTTTATAATATCGTCACAGCCCACAACCTTCCCTATCTCTGTAACTGCCTCAGCCCACTATCCTCCCTATCTCTATAACCTCCAGTCTACAAGCCCCCTGCCTCTATAACCTCCTCCAGTGCCACAGCCCTCCCTATCTCTGTAATGTCCTTCAGCCACCAACCCTCCCTACCTCTATAACTTCTTCCAGTTCTACAACACACCCTGTTTCTGCAAATTCCTCTAGCCCATAACCCTCCATCTCTATAACCTCCTCCAGCCCCACAACCCTCCTTATCCCTGTAACCTTTTTCAGTCCCACAGTCCTCCCTATCTCTACAACCTCTTCCAGCCCTACAATCCATCCTATGTACATAGAATAATGAACATAGAAAAACCACAGTACAAACAGGCCCTTTGGCCCACAGACTGCGCCGAACATATCTCTACCTACGAGGCTTACCTATAACCCTCAATCCTACTAAGTCCCATGTACTCATCCAGAAGTCTCTTAAAAGACCCTATCAAATCCGCCTCCAACACCACCGACGGCAGCCGATTCCATGCACCCACCACCTCAGAGTGGGAAGCTTACCCCTGATATCTCTCTTAGCTCTTCCAGCCCACAACCTTCCCCATCTCTGTAACCTCTTCCAGCCCCACAACCCACCCTATCTTTGCAACCTCCTCCAGCTCTACAATTCTCCCTATCTCTATAACCTCCTCCAACTCTTAACCCCTTCCTTACCTATAATCTCTTCCAGTCCCACAACCCTCCCTATCTTGGTTTCCGCCTCCATTCCCTACAATCTTTTGAGATTACTGTGCTTCTCCAATTCTCACCTTTCACACATTCCTCCTGGTTTCCATCACTGCTCCGTTGATAACAGTCGTTCAGCTGCTTGGACCTCGACATCTGGAATTCACTTCCTCTGGATGAGTTGGGCCAATAGGCCTGTTTCCATTCTGTATCTCACTGTGACTCTAAATCCCAATGGCTTAGTGTCAATTGTTGTTTGATAATCACTGCCATGAGTGCCTTGGAACCAGGTAGCTGAAGGCATGATGCCAATGCTAGAGTGAGGGATCTCTCTTTCTCTCTCCTTTTCCCCCTCCCTCTTTTAGCCCCTCTCGCACCATCCACCCTTTCTCCCCCCTCCCCTCCATTGGCTAAATCCTGAAGGATAAAACCATCAGATGGGATCAGGTGGTGAGGGAACCGATACAATCAGTAACCATCAATACCCCGACCGGAAACCAGAGACACCAAAACAGAACATGAGGCAGATGGCAAGAGTGAGGTGTTTGAGGAGTCACTGGGTGAGATACCTTACCCTAACGACGAGGCAGCATGCACTACCATTCTTGACAATATGGTACAAGCCCATATCTTACTGAATTGGACGGAGGTTAACCTGAGTGACTCCTTTAGGTATTAGAGAACCCCAAGATGGTGTGGATGGCTTAGTTAGTGAGAAATGTGCTACTTGGCAAAGACATTGAAATGAGTGTTGGGGGCAGCCTGCCAGCTGACTGCTGGCAGACATTAAAGTGGCACTTGCTGACAACACTCCACTTCAATCGATGCTGTCCAATTTGCTGCAGGAGAACTGAAGAGGATATTTCGGACACACTGGGAGAATTTCTGGAACACTGTCAAGACTTCATCAACACCATGCTGACATTTATTCTGGAAATTCTATCAGGACTTTATCTGAAAACATTTGCTTTGACATTTTAAGGGTGAGTAGAAATGGGTGCTTGGTTTTGGGCACTGTGCCAAGGGGTACCTCTCGATAGAAAGATGAATGGGAGGAGAACAGGATTCGGACAGAGCAGCATTAACTGTTACAGGGAAGAGAGTGAAGGGATTCAACACAGACCCTACCTCCTCCCAACCGCCTCCAGCAGCACCTTCATCCTGCGTCCAAGAACCTGTCACCATTCCCTCTCGCCTCCTCCACTGCACATCCCTCTAACCCCCACAAGCCCCTGTCCCTCCCCCACTCTGCACCCCAACACCCCACAAACCCCCACCTCCCCACTGCACATCCCTCCACCTCCCACAACCCCCTGCCCCTTCCCACTGCAGACCCCTCTAGCCCCCCAACAACACCCTGCCTCTCCCAACTCCCCATACCACAACCTCCCACGCTTCCCCCACTGCACACCCCTCCACCCCCCACAAACCCCTGCGCCCCCCCACTCCAACCCCTCCACCCCACAAACCCCTACCTCCGCACTGCACACCCCTCCACCCCCAAAACCCGCTCTTCCTTTGCACCCCCTCCACCCCCAACCAATCCCTGCCCCTTCCCCATGCACATCCCTCTACCCCCCCAACAACGCCCTGCCTCTCCCCACTCCTATGCCACAACCTCCCACACCTCCCCACTGCACACCCTCCCCCCCACAACCCCCCGTGCCCCCCACTCCCAAACCCCTCCACCCCCCAAACCCCCACCTCCCCACTGCACACCCCTCCACCCCCCCACAACCCCGCGCCCCCCACTCCAACCCCCTCCACCCCCACACCCCACCTCCCCACTGCACACCCCTCCACCCCCCACAACCCCTCCACTCCCCACAACCCCTGCACCCCCCCCACTCCAAACCCCTCCACCACACAAACCCCCACCTCCCCACTGCACAACCTCCACAACCCCCTATCCCCCCCCATCCATACCCCTCCACCCCGCACAAACCTCCACCTCTCACAATCCTCCACGCATCCCCCACTCCACACCCCTCCACCCCACAAATCCCCACCTCCTCCTGCACATCCCTCCACCCCACAACCTCCTGCCTCTCCCCACCCCACACCCTCCCACAAACCCCCACCTCCCATTCCACTCTTAAACTAAAAAAGAGGATGTTTTCCAGAGCAGATTGCAGACAGTGTTGTTCTTAATTAATCACAGCTTGTTTAGGATGGAATAGGGAGTATTGGGTTATTTGTCATTAAAGGTTAAATCCCCAATCTGCAGTGAAGGAAATGTCAATTATGATGGTGTCTATTCAGACATCTTTGTTTCAAGTTCCACATTAGCTTGAGACAAAGGAATTTAATTCAAAATATTGCAATAAAAAAAGGTTTTTAAAGTTTATTCATTAGTCACAAGTAAAACTTACATTAACATAGCAATGAAGTCACACTCTGGCACCTGTACAGGTCAATGCAACTAATCATCACATCTTTCAGAATGTGGGAGGAAACCAGAGCAGCTGGAGGAAACCCACGCAGACATGAGGAGAATGTGCAAACTCCACACAGACAGTGACCCGAGCCAGGAATCAAACCCAGGTCCCTGGCGCTGTGAAGCAGCAGTGCTAACCACCATGCTCCCATGTCGCCTTTTTTTACATTCATACCCAATGTTAGGCTGTCTTTAACCATGCATCGCAATAGCAGTGAGCTGCCATAAGGTCAGTCCCACTAGGCTTTATTTGGCAGAGTGACTGACCAATCCCCAAGCGCTGATTTGATTTGATTTGTTATTGTCAGATGCATTAATATTTGGGAGAGAGAGAATGTCTGGTGTGTGTTTGTGTGTGTGGAATCCTTCATTATGCTGGCTGCTTTTTCCGGGCAGGAGAAAGAGGATAAGGGTAGCTGGGCTTGAGGGACATGGTGGAACAGGGTAGGAGTCAATGGGTGGGAGATGGTCTGCATGATGGACTGGGCTTCGTTTATGACCCTTTGTAGTTTCTTGCTGTTGAGCAGGAGCAATACCAAGCTGTGATACAACCAGAAAGAATCATTTCTATGATGCATCTATAAAAGTTGGTGAAAGTCAGCGGACATGCCAAATTTCCTTAGTCTTCTGAGAAAGTAAAGGTGTTGGTGTGCTTTCTTAGCTATAGTGTCGGAATCGGAGATGTTGTTGGTGATCTGGACATCGAGAAGCTCTCGACCATTTCTACTCTCTCCCTGTTGATGTAGACAGGGGTATGTTCTCCACAATGTTCCTGATGTCAATGACTAACTCCTTCATTTTGTTTTCATTGAGGAAAGATTGTCATTGCACTAGTTCATCAGATTCTCTATCTCTTTCTTATACTCCATCTCATCATTGTTTGAGATCTGTCATCAGCAATCTTGAAAATCGAATTGTAGGGGAATTTAGCCAGTCATGGGTGTAGAAGGTGTATAGTAGGGGGCACCAGTGTTGGGAAAGATCATGGAGGAGGTGTTAGAACATAGAACATTACAGCACAGAACAGGCCCTTCGGCCTTCGATGTTGTGCCGACCAAAATAAAAAGCAATGCCCCTCCAAACTAAACCATTCCCTTCTCTTCCATATACTTATCAATTAACCTCTTAAACGCCACCAAACTTGGCGCATCTACAACAGCTGCAGGCAGGGCATTCCACTCCCTAATCACTCTTTGAGTAAAGAACCTACCTCTGATATCCGTCCTATAACTCATACCCCTTAATTTAAAGCTGTGTCCCCTCGTGCCAGCAAATATTGTTGCTGCCTATCCTTACTAATCACATCTGTGGATTAGGAAGTTCAGGATCCAGTCGCAGAGGGAAGTGCTGAGCCCCAGGTCATGGAATTTGGAAATGGGTTTCATGGGAATAATAAGTGTTGAAGGCTGAGCTGCAGTCAATAAATAGAAGTCTGATGGAACTGTCTTTGATATTTAGGCGTTCCAGGGTTGAGTGCAGGGCCAGGGAGACAGCACCTGCTGTGGACCTGTTGTGGCAGAAGGTGAACTATATGGATCCAGGCAATCTGGGAGGCTGGAATTGATTTGTGCCATGACTAATCTTTTGAAGCTCTTCATACTGATGGATGTCAGAGCCACCAGATAATAGCCATGAAGGCCCGCTGCTTGGGTTTTTTTAGAGACCAGGATGATGGTCATCTTCTTGAAGCAGACAGGGACCTCAGATTGTTGTAAAGAGAGGGTGAAGATGTCTGTGAATTTCTCCACCAGCTGATCCATGCAGGATCTCCTCACCCAGGTACCCCACGTGGGCCAGCTGCTTTCTGCGGGTTGACAGTGACCCCAGCCAGGAATCAAACGCAGGTCCCTGGCACTGTGAAGCAGCAGTGTTAACCACCGCGCTATCGAGCCACCTTTTTTTACATTCATACCCAATGTTAGGCTGTCTTTAACCATGCATCGCAATAGCAGTGAGCTGCCATAAGGTCACTCCCACTAGGCTTTATTTGGCAGAGTGACTGACCAATCCCCAAGCGCTGATTTGATTTGATTTGTTATTGTCAAATGCATTAATATTTGGGAGAGAGAGAATGTCTGGTGTGTGTGTGTGGGATCCTTAATTATGCTGGCTGCTTTTCCCAGTCAGGAGAAAAAGATAGGAGCAGCTGGGATTGAGAAAACTGCTCTGATATCTGCAGTGGTGACCTCAGATACAATTTCATCTGAGGCTTCCAGGGTGGAGGGCATGTTCTTACTGACCTCTTGGTCAAAATGGGCACTAAACGCATTGAGCTCATCAGGGAGGGGATTGTTTGGAGGGGATGAGATATTATTGTTGGACCCACTTGTTTAATCTGTGGTATGACTGTGTGCTAAAGATAAACTTCCAATTAGGGCAGCACAGTAGCACAGTGGTTAGCACTGCTGCCTCTCAGTACCAGGGACCCGGGTTTGATTCCCAGCTCGGGTGATCGTGTGTGTGGAGTTTATATATTCACCCTGTGTCTGCATGGATTCCCCCCAGGTGCTCCAATTTCCTCCCACAGTCCAAAGGTGTGCAGATTAGGTAATTTAACCATGCTAAATTCCCTCTCGGGTTCTTCATTCTCCAAAGATGTGCGGGTTAGGATAAGCCATGGTAAATGGAGATGAGCAGGGCAATGGGGATGGGCAGAGAGGACAGCCTGTGTGGGATATTCTTTCAGAGAGTGGGTGCCAATGGATCAAATGGCCCCTGTCTGCACTGGAGAGATTCTATGGTTTTAAAACACAGCATTGTCTGAATTCGTGAAAAACAGGGGCATAACTGAGTGTGATTGAGAATTTGCATGCAAACTCAAAGTTCGGCCAAATGGTCAACTAAAATCTTTTTGTTTGACAGATGAAATCAATGGCACCAGATCCTGTGTGAGATTTGATTTACATTCATCCTCTCCTTCCTCTTATTTCAAATATTATTTCTCTGAATGAAAGTATCGGTCTATTTGGCTAATTTTCTCCTTTGATTGTGAAGATGATAATAGAACATGGAACATAGAACACTACAGCACAAACAGGCCCTTCGGCCCACGAGTTGCGCCGATCACATCTATACCTACAAAGCCACAGACTTATCTATAACCCCCTATCCGATTAGTTCCCATGTACTCATCCAGAAGTCTTTCAAAAGACCCCAGCGAGTTTGCCTCTACCACCACCAACGGCAGCCGATTCCATTCACTCACCACCCTCTGAGTGAAAAACTTACCTCTAACATCCCCTCTGTATTTGCTTCCCTGCACCTTAAATCTGTGTCCTCTCGTAGCGACCTTTTCAGCCCTGGGAAATAATCTCGGTGAAACTTCTCAATCTATTGTTCAAATCTGTTTTACTTATAATTATCCAGTTTCTACAAAGTTCAAACTGTGCTACCTGGCAGGTTATGACCTCAGTACATCACAGCTGTATTTAAATCATCCGTGTGTTGTCTGTGGTAGTTCTGTGATGCCCCACGGGGTACACTTGCTGCACCTGTAGGTGCAGTGCCTGTAGGTGCAGTGCCTGTGATGTCAAGGCCAGTGACATTCTGGCTGTTACCTGTAACAAAGATGGTGCAGATCTCGCAAGGGAAAGCGGTTTGTTCATTGGAAATGTATACAGTGACAGTGAATGGAGAGATACTTGGTTCCATAGGCAATGTGTACAGTGGAGGTGAACAGGGAGGGATTTGGGTCCTTTGGGATTTTTGATGATTGTCCCTTTAAAAATCAATCCGCATAGTCTGGGAACCAATCAGGAAGCAGGGGGTTTACCCTGGTAGCACAGGGTTCTGTACTGGAAGTCATTCCAGGAGCTGATTGCAGCCACGAGGCTTCAAGCTTCTGTATTGTTTTAACCTGTAAATAAATATGTTGTGTTTTCTCTAAACTGGTGACCAAACACCTTGATATAGGGATGCCAGCGTTGGACTGGGGTAAACACAATAAGAAGTCTGACAACACCAGGTTTAAGTCCAACCAATTTATTATCTACTATGATTTACTATCAAATAAATCAGTTGGACTTAAACCTGGTGTTGTCAGACTTCTTACTGACCAAACACCTTTACAGGATTGTTACATTGGGATTGAACGGGAAGCAATTTGGGTCCATTGGGAATGTGTACAGTGGGAGTGCATGGGGAGGGGCTTGGGGCTATTGGGAATGTTATGGTGAGAGAGAACAGGAAAGGGTTTGGATTCATTGGGAATGTTATGGTGGGAGTGAATGAAAGGGGTTTGGTTCATCACTGTAACCATAAAGAAAAAAGGAGGGAAAGAGTGAGTTCCAGGATAGACTGCAAAGTCCAGATGCAGCATCAGCAAGTTGGAACTTGATAGATGGTGACTAGCAACAACCAGGGAACGGGGAATTGTACAGCGTGGAGCGCAGGACAGGAGCAAACAGGGTTTTGAAAAGGGGGATGGATAAGAGATGGTAAATTGAGTAGCAGAGGAAGAATGACAGTGCAGGGAGCACTGCTCCCTGAGGAGCAGATACCAATGGGCAAAGTTGTCACCCCGAGCTGGAGAGTGAGTGCAGCTGAGTGAGCAATCCAGTGCAATGTCACCACGTGTAGGTGCAGATCGCTGACAGACACCCCAACAGAAACAGCTGTGCCTTGCCTCGCTGATCAGCATCAAGAGTCTGAGGCATCTGCCGTCACCTCATAATGTGAAACCTTGTACTTTCCATTCCTCCTAGAAATTAAAATGCTAAAAGTAAAGCATGCTTTGACACAATCATTCCTGCTTCATTTACAAAGAACAAAGAACAAAACAGCACGGGAAACAGGCCCTTTGGCCCAACGAGCCCACGCCGCCACCCCGATGTTCCCACTTCTACCCGCGATCCCTGTCCATGTTAACCTCTGTTCCCTTCCAATGGGAAAGCAGATCCAGCAAGCTCGCCCATGCTGACGATACCTGGAGTATTATTACTAAACACATTCTACAGACCCACCAGCTGTAACCTCCTGGGATAGCCCCAGCAGGAAGAAAATCCTCTCCAACATCCTCATGCCATCCAAAGCAGATCAGAAGATCACAGCCACCATGCAAACATTAACAGTTTTAGTCAATATTCCTCTGGTTGACCCAGACACCAGCTGGCACTGTCCCTACTGCTATTTTTACTACCTCACTGCATCACAACTGTATTTAAATCAGCCGTCTGTTGCCTGATTTTCCCATGGCAGTTTTGAGATGCCCCAACTGCAGGGGGGTACACTTCCTACACCTTTCGCTGCAGTGCCTGTGATGTCAAAGTCAGTGACATTCTGCTGTTGCCTGTAACAGAGATGGTGCAGATCTCACAAGAGAACATAGAACATAGAACACTACAGCACAAACAGGCCCTTCGGCCCACAAGTTGTGCCGAACACATCAAAACCTACCCAGCCATAGACCTATCTATAACCCCCAATCCCATTGGATCCCATATACTCATCCAGAAGTCTTTTAAAAGACCCCAGCGAGTTCGCCTCGACCACCACCGACGGCAGCCAATTCCATTCACTCACCACCCTCTGAGTGAAAAACTTTCCCCTAGCATCCCCTCTGTACTTGCTTCCCTGCACCTTAAATCTGTGCCCTCTCGTCGCGACCATTTCAGCCCTGGGAAATAGTCTCTGAGAGTCCACCCTATCTATTCCTCTCAACATCTTGTAAACCTCTATCAGGTCGCCTCTCAACCTTCGTCTCTCCAGGGAGAATAGTCCCAGCTCCCTCAACCTGTCTTCATAAGGCATGCCTCCCAATCCAGGCAACATCCTTGTAAATCTCCTCTGCATCCTTTCAATAGCTTCCACGTCCTTCCTATAGTGAGGCAACCAGAACTGCGCACAGTACTCCAAGTGTGGTCTGACAAGGGTCCTATAAAGCTGCAGCATTACCTCCTGACTCCTGAACTCAATCCCTCGATGAATGTAGGCCAGTACACCGTAAGCTTTCTTAACCACATTCTCCACCTGGGAGGCTGATTTGAGAGTCTTATGGACCCGGACCCCAAGATCCCTCTGCTCTTCCACATAGCTAAGACTCCTACCTTTGATAGTGTACTCATTCATCCCGTTGGATCTGCCAAAATGGACCACAACACATTTATCCGCGTTGAAGTCCATCTGCCACTTCTCCGCCCAGTCTTGCATCCTGTCAATGTCATGCTGCAACTTCTGACATCCCTCCAGACCATCCACCACACCACCGACCTTCGTGTCATCGGCGAACTTACTCACCCATCCCTCCACTTCCTCATCCAGGTCATTTATGAAAATGACAAACAGCAAGGGTCCTAGAACAGATCCCTGGGGCACTCCACGGGTGACCGACCTCCATGCAGAAAAAGAGCCATCCACAACCATTTTTGTTCATTGAGAATGTAGACAGTGACAGTGAATGGAGAGATACTTGGGTCCATAGGCAATGTGTACAGCGTGGGTGAACAGGAAGGGATTTGGGTCCATTGGGATTTTGGTGGATTATCCCTTTAAAAATTAATCTGCAGAGTAAAGGTCATATGATTCTGGGAACTAATCAGGAAGCAGGGTGGGGGATTACCATGGGAAGTGCAAGCTCCTGTACTGGGAGTGATCCTGGGAGCTGGTGGCAACCATGAGGCTGCAAACTCTGCAATGTTTTAACCTCTAAATAAACACATTGTGTTTTCCCTACACTGATGACTGAGCATCTTTCCAGGACTGTTACATTGGAAATGAATAGGAAGTGATGCGGCTCCATTGGAATTGTTACAGTGGGAATGTTATGGTGAGAGAGAACGGGAAGGGATTTGGATCCATTGGGAATGTGTACAGTGGGAGTAAATGGAAACAGGTTTGGTCCATCACTATAACCCTAAAAAGGCGGGAAAAAAAGAGGGAAAAAGTGAGTTCCAAGATAGAATGCAAAGTCCAGATGCAGCGTGAACAAGTTGGAACTCAATAGCCTGTGGCGAGCAATAACCAGGGGCTGGAGCATTGCACAGCATGGAACTCAGGACAGGAGCAATGAGGGCTTTGAAGAAGGTGGCAGATTGAGTGGCAGAGGAAGAATGACAGTGCAGGGAGCACTGCTCCCTGAGGAGCAGATACCAATGGGCAAAGTTGTCACCCCGAGCTGGAGAGTGAGTGCAGCTGAGTGAGCAATCCAGTGCAATGTCACCACGTGTAGGTGCAGATCGCTGACAGACACCCCAACAGAAACAGCTGTGCCTCGCCTCGCTGATCAGCATCAAGAGTCTGAGGCATCTGCTGTCACCTCATAATGTGAAACCTTGTACTTTCCATTCCTCCTAGAAATTAAAATGCTAAAAGTAAAGCATGCTTTGACACAATCATTCCTGCTTCATTTACCTCTGCTCCCTTCCAATGGAAAAGCAGATCCAGCAAGCTCGCCCATGCTGACGATACCTGGAGCATTATTGCTCTATGTTCCATGGTAAGTTCGTAGCTTAAATTGGTAGTTGAGGCTGAAAAACTTAATTCGTTGAAAAAATGCCTGGATCTGCATCTGAATTGCTGTAACCTACAAGACTATTGAACAGATGCTGGAAAGTGGAATTAAATGAGCAGCTAGATTTTTTTCTCTTTTTGCACTATGGGCTGAATGGCCTCCTTTTGCACAGTAACTTTTCCATGATTTTATGGTTCAGCCCCTACCCACCGCACTCCAACCACTACTCCAACCCAGCAAAATTCCCTAATGCTGGTCGTCAGTTTGAATGCAAACTAGTGAATTATTTCACATGAGGATCAATTGTCCAGCTTCTCAAGTTCACACGTCAGATGTTTACGTATGGTAACATTTACAACGATTATGTTGTGAATTTTGACAATAACTTACCTCCTAGGTCCACTAGTCACTGAGGTTGCCGAAGTCACGCTGTTCCATCTTGACAGAGTATGCCTTTCAGAGCAAGTGTGCAATGTCCTATAATTTAACATTTTACAGACCTGCCAGCTGTAACCTCCTGGGATAGCCCCAGCGGGAAGTGAATCCTCTCCAACATCCTCATGCCATCCAAAGCAGACCAGGAGATCACAGCCACCATGCAAACATTAACAGTTTTAGTCAATATTCCTCCGATTGATCAGGCATATTCAAAGCAGCTGGCACTGTCCCCACTGCCATTTTTACTGAGTATTAGTAACATCAGCATAATAAAGAGGGAGACCAGAGTCAGAATGACACATTACTGATTGTCATGAACAATGGCATCACAGGAGAGAGGAAACCAATTAAAACATAACACATCTTCAGTCAAATTACAGCACGGTAGCACAGTGGGTTAGCACTGCTGCTTCACAGTTCCAGGGACCTGGGTTCGATTCCCGGCTCTGGTCGCTGTCTGTGTGGAGTTTGCACATTCTCCTCATGTCTGCGTGGGTTTCCTCCAGTTTCCTCCCACAGCCCAAAGATTAGGGTTAGGTTGATTGGCCTTGCAAAAATTGCCCCTTAGTGTCCTGAGATGCATAGGTTAGAGGGATTAGCAGGTAAATATGTAAGTATATAGGGTAGGGCTCGGTGCAGACTCGATGAGCTGAAGGGCCTCTTTCTTCACTGTAGGGTTCTATGATTATTTACCTCACTGATGTGTCAGCACAAATTTACTTAGGCATAGCTTACAATTTACTATGTGATTATTATTATAATTAAATAACTATGTGATAACATTTGTGATGAAGTGCTAATATTTTTTCCAATGCTTGTTCATTTTTTGTCTCTGTTGGGATCAAAGATTATGGGGAAAGAGCAGAATTAGACAATTGAATTGGACAATTAGCCATGATCGTAATGAATGGCTCAAAGGGCTGAATGGCCTCCTCCTGCTTCTATGTTTCTATTAACATTTTGATTTGCTGAGATGCTGCATCGGGGCTACACTCCCAGTTTTGGCAATTGTCACATTGCAAGTGTACACATTTCACTTTGATCCACTCCAGGCAACATTTTGAATTGAGTTTACTAGCAGTGCCCATTGCTGTCAAAATCACAAACCAGGAATTACTCATCTGCAGTCAGATAAAAACTGAAAGTCAATCTCTGTGGGGTGGAAACTTGGTGAAAGTTTGGATGGTGATTAACTGTCTCCAGAATCTCCACTCATTTTCCCCCTCGCGCCTGCCCCTTGTTTATTTTTAATCGTGAAATTCTGAACTGTTACGAAGCACAGTAGACTCAGATTTCCAAAATCTACAACATTTTTCCTTTGTTCCATGAATGTTCCCAGTATCTCCTTCTCTGTTCTGGTGGCAATTTTTCTCTGATTTTGCCTCTGTGTTTCAGTGTGGTGTATTGTTCCACTCTGAGGGGATTGTAGATACAACAAGTTGTTGTTAAACCCAATGACCAGACCTCCAAAGTAATCCACCAGGAATTCTCTCCCCAGCTTATTCAGTGAAACAATAGCTGACCCTCATCAACCGTGATGTCCTACAACACTGAACTCAGTCAGTCACAGAACAAGTGGGCTACTCAAAGAGGCTGCTGTGTCATTCTGATAACAGAACACATGTAGCCACTTCTCTATACATTCCAGCCATAGAACATAGAAGAACATAGAACATTACAGCGCAGAACAGGCTCTCTTCATAGCCATGTTCCAAAGTCTAATCTATTTTCATTGCTGCTCCTTGCATGTCATCAGGAGTGAATATAATTATTATAATTGGCTAGAAATTATAATTAAAGCTAAATGGGAGAGTGGGGGAAGGGCGGGGAGGGTGAATCAACTCTGGTTTATTCTGCTCGTTGCTGTCAAGTCATTCTAAAGACACTAGAACACATTCTGCTAAGAGCTTGTTCTGCATAAACTGTCGACAAAATGCCAGTGACTTCAAAACAAATCTATGAACTGGGAATTTAGCTGCAGCTCTTTATGAATGCACCATAGAAAGCATTCTTTCCTGATGCATCACAGCTTTCTACGGCTTCTGCTCTGCCCAAGACCACAAGAAACTACAAAGGGTTAGAACATAGAACATAGAACATTACAGCACAGAACAGGCCCTTCGGCCTTCGATGTTGCGCCGACCAATATAAAAAGCAATGCCCCTCCAAACTAACCATTCCCTTCTCTTCCATATACTTATCAACTAACCTCTTAAACGCCACCAAACTTGGCGCATCTACAACCGCTGCAGGCAGGGCATTCCACTCCCGAACCACCCTTTGGGTAAAGAACCTGCCTCTGATATCCGTCCTATAACTATCACCCCTTAATTTAGAGCTGTGTCCCCTCGTGCTAGCTTTTTCCATCCTAGGAAAAAGGCTATCACTGTCCACCCTATCTAAACCTCTAATCATCTTATATGTTTCGATAAGGTCCCTTCTTAGCCGCCTCCTTTCTAATGAAAACAACCTCAAATCCCTCAGCCTCTCTTCACAAGACCTGCCCTCCATACCAGGCAACATCCTGGTAAACCTCCTCTGTACCCTCTCCAATGCCTCCACATCTTTCTTATAATGTGGGGACCAGAACTGCACACAATACTCCAAGTGCGGCCGCACTAGAGTTTTTTACAGTTGCAACATGACGTTGCGGCTCCGAAATTCAATCCCTCTACCAATAAAAGCCAAGACTCCATATGCCTTCCTAACAACCTTCTCGACCTGACTGCCTACTTTCGGGGATCTATGCACATACACACCAAGATCCCTCTGTTCATCTAGACTACTAAGAATCCTACCATTTGCCCTATACTCTACACATTTATTATTTCTGCCATAGTGCATTACCTCACACTTTTCCACATTAAACTCCATTTGCCACCTCTCGGCCCAGCTCTGCAACTTGTCCAAGTCCCTCTGCATACTATAACACCCCTCTTCACTATCTACCACTCCACCGACTTTAGTGTCATCTGTAAATTTACTAATCCATCCTTCAATACCCTCATCCAGATCATTTATAAAAATTACAAACAGCAGGGGCCCCAAAACAGACCCCTGAGGCACACCACTTGTCACCGAACTCCAAGATGAATATCTCCCATCAACCACCACCCTCTGTCTTCTACCTGCTAGCCAATTCCTAACCCAATTAGCTAAATCACCCTCTATCCCATACATCTGCATTTTCTGCAGAAGTCTTCCATGGGCCACCTTATCAAACGCCTTACTAAAGTCCATATATACCACATCAACCGCCTTACCCCCATCCACCTCTTTAGTCACTTTTTCAAAAAACTCAATGAGGTTAGTAAGGCACGACCTACCCTTCACAAAACCATGCTGACTATCTCCAATCAATTCATTACTCTCTAAATAACTATAAATCCTATCCCTAATTATTCTCTCCAACACTTTGCCCACCACAGAAGTAAGACTCACTGGCCTATAATTCCCTGGAAGGTCTCTCTTCCCCTTCTTGAACAACGGGACCACATTCGCTATCCTCCAGTCCTCCGGAACCACACCCGTAACCAACGACGACCTGAAGATCAGAGCCAGAGGCTCTGCAATCTCCTCTCTTGCCTCCCAGAGAATCCTAGGGTAAATCCCGTCCGGCCCAGGGGACTTATCCAACTTCAAACCCTCGAGAATTTCTAACACATCCTCCCTATCTACTTCAATACTTTCCAGTTTGCAACCCTGTACCTCAGTGTTCTCCATAGCTACATTTCCATCACTCTGCGTGAATACCGAAGAGAAATATTTATTCAGTGCCTCTCCAATCTCTTCAGGCTCCACGCACAACTTCCCACTGCTGTCTATGACTGGCCCTAATCTTGCCCTAACCAATCTTCTATTCTTAACATATCTAAAGAAAGCTTTAGGATTCTCCCTAATCCTATCAGCCAAAGTCTTCTCATGTCCTCTCTTTGCTCTCCTCAATTCGCTCTTTAGCTCCCTCCTGGCTAATCTATAGCTATCCATTGCACTAACCGAGCCTTCAAGCCTCATCCTGACATAAGCCTCCTTTTTCCTTTTAACCAGCAAATCAACTTTTTTCGTACACCAAGGTTCTCTTACTCGACCATTTCCTCCTTGCCTGACAGGGACATACTTATCAAGGACCCGCAGCAGCTGCTCCTTGAATAAGCTCCACATTCCAGATGTTCCCAGTCCCTGTAGCTTCCTAGTCCAATCTATGCACCCTAATTCTCTCCTGATGGCCTCATAATTACCCTTCCCCCAGCTATAACTACTGCCCCCAGCTTCATGCCTATCCCTATCCATCACTAAGGTGAACGTAACCGAATTGTGGTCACTATCACCAAAATGTTCACCAACCTCCAAGCCTAACACTGGTCTGGCTCATTGCCCAGCACCAAATCCAATGTAGCCTCACCTCTAGTTGGCCTATCTACATACTGAGTCAAAAAACCCTCCTGCACACTTTGTACAAAAACTGACCCCTCTAACGAGCTAGAGCTATAGCTATTCCAATCAATATTAGTAAAGTTAAAGTCCCCCATAACAATTACCCTATTACTTTCACTCCTGACCAGAATTGACTTTGCAATCCTTTCCTCTACCTCTCTAGAACTTTTAGGAGGTCTATAAAAGACTCCCAACAGGGTGACCTCTCCTTTCCTGTTTCTAATCTCAGCCCATACTACCTCAACAGACAAGTCCTCATCAAACTTCTTCTCTGTCACTGTGATACAGTCTTTGACTAATAATGCCACTCCTCCCCCCCTTCTACCTCCTTCTCTACTCCGACTAAAGCATTTGAACACTGGAACCTGCAACATCCATTCTTGTCCCTGCTCTACCCAAGTCTCTGAAATGGCCTGTTGTGAATGTAATCACGCAAACCAGCCTCCCTTCTATTGACACTGTCTACTCTTCCCGCTGCCTCGGAAAAGCAACCAGCATAATCAAGGATCCCAAACTCCCGGACATTCTCCCTTCCACCTTCTTCCAACAAATAAAAGATACAAATGTCTGAGATCGCGTATCAACTGACAAGAACAGCTTCTTCCCTGCTGCCATCAGATTTTTGAATGAACCTGGATTATATCAAGTTGATCTTCCTCTACATCCTAGCTGTGACTGTTACACTATATTCTGCACCCTCTCCTTTCCTTCTGCCCTATGTATCTCTATCAATAGCATGTTTTGTTTGCATAGTGCGCAAAAAAAACAATATTTCGCACTGTATATCAATGCATGAGATTAAAATAAATCAAATCAAATCAACCACTAGTGCTATGTGCCTTGGAAAGCACACTACCATTTTAACACCCAATGATCTCATCAAATTGAACACAGTTACATGTAGAGGAACATTTCCTTTACCAAGCGCCAGCAATTAGAACATCGTCTTGCTCTTGATAAATCTATAGCCTCTCAAAATAAAATATCTCAATTACTGACAACTGGAAAGGAAGTATGAGCTCTCTGTTTTTCTGTCAAAATATTTTTTGACAGTCCAATTTCATTTCTTGCAGGATCGACACGGACCACAGACTGAGGAGAATGTTAACTGGATTTGAGTTCAGATACCATCAGTAAACCACTCGCTGTCCTGCCCTGTATACTTCAGCTGGGCATCATTATTTCAGCTGCTTTGAAGTCATTTTATGGATAATTTTAACACCTGCTTCCCTCTGCAAATGTGTATTTGTGCCAGAGCAGAGATTTAATTTGTTCCCAATTTGCGCTTCCCACTTGTCCTTTGACGCGGATCAATATCTATTTGGCACAAGATAATGAAAAACAGTTCATGAAGATTATCTTTTAAGCAATGCGTGACTTTGGATTTACAATATCTTTTAAAATCAGGTCTCTCTGTACTCCTGTATTAGCAGTAAGAATGCTTCAATGTCGATCCAGTATTTTATAACTAAGCTACAGCGATGAGTAGACCATTCGAGTTTGCTCCGCTATTCGATACGGTCAGACTGATCCACTTTTCAGCTCCACTCCTGCACATGTTCCCTCTTGATTTCCTGAGAGACCAAATACCTGACTGTCAACCTTCAATGTTGGAGACCAGCTGGGGGAGAGAATTCCAAAGATTCGCACCCCTTTGAATGAAGACATTTCTCCTCATCTCAATCCTAAATTACAGGTCTCTTTACTGAACCCCTTCTTCAAGTTCCAGGGGAAACAATAGCTGAGACCTTCTATGAAATGCAGAAATATAGAACAGTGATCCGCCCACTGCTGCAATGGCTATATGAATTTTTATTTAGTTCTTCCATGGAATGAGGACATCGTTGGCTGGGTCAGTATTTCTTGGAGTTTTACAACAATGCTTCCATGCTTATCAATAACCATTTGACCCTAGATTTTTGATGACTCTTGGGATTTGAACCTGGGCCCTGAGGGGCATTACTCTCTCTGGTCCAGTGACAATAGTAAGAAGTCTGACAACCAATTTAGAACATAGAACATTACAGAAAATATATAGTATGCTAGCCTTTTCAGGAAGGGGTATAGAGTACAACAGCTGGCCTTTAATGTTGCAGTTGTATAAAACGTTGGTTAGATCTCATTTGGAATACTGTGTCCAGTTCTGGTCGCCTTACTACCGGAAGGACGTGGAGAATCTGGAGAGAGTGCAGAGGAGGTTTACCAGGATGCTGCCTGGTATGGAAGGTCTGAGTTATGAGGAGAGGTTAGGCAAATTGTGGCTGTTTTCCTTAGAAAGATGTAGACTTAGAGGAGATCTAATAGAGGTGTACAAGATTATGAGAGGTATAGATAGAGTAAATAGGATTAAGCTTTTTCCTAGAATGGACTCGAATAGCACGAGGGGTCATGGGCTTAGGGTGAGGAGGGTAAGGTATATTTTGAATGTATTTTTAGGGTGGGGGGGGTAAAGTATATTTTGGATGCTGGAGGGAGTTTTTTCACACAGAGGGTGGTGGGAGTATGGAATGCGCTGCCAAGTAAAGTGGTGGAGGCAAGTACTCTGGAGTTATTTAAGAAATACTTAGATGGGCACATGAACAGAATGGGAATGGAGGGGTATAGAAAATTGATTTAAAATAGGGATCATGAGCTTTGGGAGTTCCTGGGAAGTGTGTAAATAGATGATGATATTGATGTACTTGTTTTTATCCTACAGATGCTTTGGTCCACCTTGTCTAATAAGGGGCATACACACGATGGGTCGTGAGAGGGCTGCTCTTGGATTTTTTTCAAGAGTATCCTACTGCTTCACGTCGTTAGTGTACGCTTGACCTGGACCATTTGATGGGCAACGCGACAGTTCAGTGACTATCGCTGTGCTGTGCAGATACATGGATTTGGGCCTGTGTCTGTGGGAGTTTGCACAGTCTCCCTGTGCTTGCGTGGTTTTCTCCGGGAGCTCCGGTTTCCTCCCACATCCCAAAGACGTGCTTTTAGGCTAATTGGCAAAACAAATTCTCCCTAAATTGTCTCAAATTTGGTTTTTAATCCATAGATCTATAACATAGACAGGGATCACGGGTAGAGGTGGGAACATCGGGGTGGCGGCACGGGCTCATTGGGCGGAAGGGCCTGTTTCCAATGCTGTTTTGTTCTTTGTTCTTTGTTCTTTGTTCTTAGTACAGGCCCTTCGGCCCTCGATGTTGCACCGACCAGTGGAACCAATCTAATGACCCCCTAACCTAAACTATTCCAATATTATCCATATGCCTATCCACTGACCATTTGAACATCCTTAAAGTCCACAACTGCTGCAGGCAGGGCATTCCATGTCCTTACTACCCTCTGAAAAAAGAACCCACCTCTGACATCCATCCTATAATTACCACCCCCTTAAATTAAAGCTATGTCCCCTCGTGTTAGTCATCACCATCCGAAGAAAAAGGATCTCACCGTCCACCCTATCTAACCCAAAACTTGTGAGTTTACTATCAAATAAATTGGTTGGACTTAAACCTGTTGTTGTCAGATTTCTTACTGTGTTTACCCCAGTCCAACACTGACATTTCCACACCATGGCTACAGGTGGTGGACAGGCTTTGGTGAGTCTGGAGATGAGTTACTCATCACGGTATCCCCAACCCCTGACTTGTAGTTACAGTATTTATACGGCTAGTCCAGTTCAGTTTCTGGTCAATGGTAACCCCCAGAATGTTGATACTGAGGAATTCAGCAACGATAATGCCATTGAATGCCAAGGGGTGATGGTTAGATTCTCTTTCACTGAAGATGATTATTGCGTGAATTTGTGTGGCTCGAATGTTACTTGCCACTTGTCAGCCCAAGCCTGGATATTATCCAGATCTTGTTGCATTTGAACATGGGCTGCTTTGTATCTAAGGAGTCAAGAAAGGTGCTGAGCATTGTGCAATCATCAGCGAACATCCCCACTTCTGACCTTATGATAGCAAGAAATATAGTATTAGGGTGCTTGGAATTGTAAGGGTTAATGTGGGGCTGGAGGAACAGTACTATTGTGGTGTAGAGAACCACGTGTGAGTGGTAAAGTGTTGTAGTAAGTCTGGTACAATTTAGTATGAAGATAAGACCCAGTCATGTATAGTTGTGTTTTAAATAAAATTATTGTTCAATCATACAAGATTAGATGCTCTTGTGAGACAACAGAAAAACTTACAACAGGAAGGTCATTAATGAAGCAGATGAAGATGGTTGGATCTCAGGCATGATCCTGAGGTACTCCTGCAGTGCCTGCCCTCCAACCACTACAACCATCTTCCTTTCTGCTAGTGGAGATTATTGTTAACTTCACTTTTGATAGGGTTCCTTAATGTCACACTTGATCAACTGCTGCCTTGTTGTCAAGGACAATCACTCTCATTTCACCTCTTGAGTTCTGCTCTTCTATCCATGTTTAGAACAAGTCTATAATGAGGTTAGGAGCTGTGTGCTCCTGAAACTGAGCAGGCTAATGCTGAGTAGGTGCTGCTTGATAGCACTGTTGATGACCCCTTCCATCACTTTATTGATGATCGAGAGTAGACTGATTGGGTGGTTATTGGTCAGGTTAGATTTATTCTGTTTTCTGTGCACAGGACATATCTGGTAATTTTCCACATTGTCGGGTAAATGCCAGTGTAGACACAGCTTGGCTAGGGGCGTGGCAAGTTCTGGAGCTCAGATCCCCTTTTTGCTCCCTAATTGGCTCCATACTTTCTCATTCTTTTACTGTAAAAATATTTTTTGGCACTCCTTCAGTTGAGTATTTTTATTATGGATTGCTATTTGGCCTTTTTTTAATGACAACCCCAAACTTAACACACAATGATCACTGTTCTCTAAATGCCCTCCAGCTGACACTTGATCCTCCTTATTCCCCAGAAGCAAATCCATCAATGCCTCATTCCCCATTCTGATTGCAACAGACTCATCAAGAAAACTCTCCCATTAATTGGTGACCTCGAAATACACCCAGGAGTTCTAATGGCATCTCTATCGCTTATTAGCTCTAAGCAAACAAATTGTGTTCTTGACCTTTCCAGAACATTGCTGGTTACGGGTATAGTGCCGGAAGACTGGAGGATAGCAAATGTGGTCCCATTGTTCAAGAAGGGGAATAGAGATTTTCCGGGGAATTATAGGCTGGTGAGTCTTACTTCTGTTGTGGGCAAAGTATTGGAGAGAATTATTAGGAATAGGATTTATAGTTATTTAGAGAGAAATGAATTGATTGGGGATAGTCAGCATGGTTTTGTGAAGGGTAGGTCGTGCCTTACTAACCTTATTGAGTTTTTTGAAAAGTGACCAAAGAGGTGGATGGGGGTAAGGCAGTTGATGTGGTATATATGGACTTTAGTAAGGCGTTCGATAAGGTGTCCAATGGAAGGCTTCTGCAGAAAATGCAGATGTATGGGATAGAGGGTGATTTAGCTAATTGGATTAGGAATTGGCTAGTAGATAGAAGACAGAGGGTGGTGGTTGATGGGAGATATTCATCGTGGAGTTCGGTGACAAGTGGTGTGCCTCAGGGGTCTGTTTTGGGGCCCCTGCTGTTTTGTAATTTTTATAAATGATCTGGATGAGGGTATTGAAGGATGGATTAGTAAATTTGTGGATGACACCAAAGTCGGAGGAGTGGTGGATAGTGAAGAGGGGTGTTATAGTTTGCAGAGAGACTTGGACAAGTTGCAGAGCTGGGCCGAGAGGTGGCAAATGGAGTTTAATGTGGAAAAGTGTGAGGTAATGCACTATGGCAGGAATAACAAATGTGTAGAGTATAGGGCTAATGGTAGGACTCTTAATAGTGTTGAAGAACAGAGGGATCTTGTTGTATGTGTGCATAGATCCCTGAAAGTTGGCAATCAAGTCGATAAGGTTGTTAAGAAGGCATATGGAGTCTTAGCTTTTATTGGTAGAGGGATTGAATTTCGGAGCCGCAACGTCATGTTGCAACTGTACAAAACTCTAGTGCGGCTGCACTTGGAGTATTGTGTACAGTTCTGAACAAAGAACAAAGAACAACACAGCACGGGAAATAGGCCCTTCGGCCCAATGAGCCCGCGCCGCCGTCCTAACATCTTAATGACATATAGGGACCAATTTGTTACCCAATTTCTGGTCCCAGCATTATAAGAAAGATGTGGACGCATTGGAGAGGGTGCAGAGGAGGTTTACTAGGATGTTGCCTGGTATAGAAGGCAGGTCTTATGAAGACAGGCTGAGGGATTTGAGGTTGTTTTCGTTAGAAAGAAGGCGGCTAAGAGGAGATCTTATTGAAACATATAAGATGATTAGAGGTTTAGATAGGGTGGACAGTGATAGCCTTTTTCCTAGGATGGAGAAAGCTAGCACGAGGGGACATAGCTTTAAATTAAGGGGTGGTAGTTATAGGACGGATGTCAGAGGTAGGTTCTTTACCCAGAGGGTGGTAAGGGTATGGAATGCCCTGCCTGTGTCAGTTGTAGATGCGCCAAGTTTGGTGGCGTTTAAGAGGTTAGTAGGTAAGTTTATGGATGAAAAGGGAATGGTTTAGGTTAGAGGGTCATTGTTTTTTCCTAATTGGTGGGCGCAACATCGAAGGCCGAAGGGCCTGTTCTGCGCTGTAATGTTCTATGTTCTATCACTGAAAGGCAAAGTACTGCAGATGCTGGAGATCTGAAATAAAAACAGAAAGTGTTAGGAAAACTTAGCAGTTCCGGCAGAGTCTCTGTTTGTGTCTATGAAGTAGATAATAGGAATTCTCTGACCTTGTCCGTGGCTATGATTCACCAGTCCCGCTGCAGCGAATGGGGATTTGGCTGAGCACCAAATTGTCCATTCTCGGTGACAGGGCAAACGAGATCAGAGACTCTGGCCAACGTTTTGAGTTGGGTGTAACTCGACGAGTCTGAAGAATTCATACAAACTTGAAACATTAACTTTGTTTCTCTCTCCACAGATGCTGCCAGACCTCCTGAGTTTTTCCAGCAGTTTCTGTTTTGATATCCTCTCTGATGCTGTTATATTTTCCTTCATCAATCCTTGCAGCCCTCCTCCTTTCTTCCTTCCCCTATCTTTTCGAGACATCTAAGATTATTACATGTAAAACATTGGTCCACCAGTTGCTGGAGCTTGACACTGGACTATATTTATGCTGTGAACCGTTAGCTGCCTAACAGTGGCAATCAGGTTAAACGATCAGCACTCTGACCAATGAGAAAGGAGAGTGAAAGACAAAGAAGGAAGTGGGATAGATTCGAGTCAGATTAGACACAGCGAGAAATCGAGAGGGAGAGAAAGTAGATTAAGAGAGAGATAGATACAACAAAAAGTGAGAAAAACATTTAAGTTTAATAATCTCTTGGATCAATTTGCTCTCTGCTATAGTGAGAAGTCACAATTTTGTTTTCCCTTTCTGGACTTCCAAGTTTAAGTTTTACATCAAATCCATAAATCACATCCTTAACAGATCCTTGCCATATGAAGTGTCAGCCCTAACTGGAGGTAATAAGATTCATTCACATTTACACCTTAAAATTCCAGCAATTTCATGACTTCTAATTAATTTCAGTGGAGTCTCACGCAAAGTTTCAATGCTTTAATCTGTTGTGAGGTTAATGACTGGGAATTGCAAATTGTCCCACAATCAGAACTCACGGTGAAACTCTTATTTGGCAGAAGTTTCTGGATCTCTTGCAGATTAAAAACAAAAGGGCCCATTAATTTGCAGTTATATTTCCATCCATCCCTGAACCTGGAGCTCATCTCGAGATGTAGAGGTGCCGGCGTTGGACTGGGGTAAACTCAGTAAAGTTTGACATGAGGACGGTCTTATCAGGGATCTTGGCTTCATGTCACACTATCTGTAACCCCCATGACTTGCCTGGGTTAGCAAAAAACCTCACTTACTGTGCTGTCTGGAGACAATACACATTTCTCTAACCTCTGCTGTTAGCCAATTTAAGACTTGAATAGCAGGTTAGGTGTAAGGATTCGCATTCTAATCAGCAATCTGTGACTGTCTGTGCTGATATGTGTGCCTTTGGAGACCAGAACACCTCATTCGCCTGACGAAGGCCACAAAGGCCGAAAGCTCGTGGATTTACTATCAAATAAATCGGTTGGATTTAAAATCGGTGTTGTCAAACTTTACTGAGCTCATCTCGAGAACAGAATAAAAGCCAATTGTGTAAAATGATGCATTGAATCAACCATCAGTGCTAAACTTGAAGCAAGCATTGTTTCAGGTTTGGTTTATACTTTCAACTTGGAGCTCACTGAGATATCAGTTTATTACCAGCTCCTGGATTACAGGTCATTATAATTCAATCTATAATTCAACTCTTAGCACAGGTGCTGGAGGTTGTAGGCTCAATTCCTCCTCCAGCTATTTGCAATCTACATGTAGGTATTTACACACAGTGTGAATGTGATGCTAAACTGATGACTGCTCTCTCAGAATCTAAAGAGAATTAGAGAGCTTTTCCTTGTATTCTGGTCACTATTTGTTCCTCTGTCAATGTAAAATGGTTATCTGGTCATTATTAAAAAAGCTGTTTATGGGATCTTGCTATGTTTCCCTTCATTCCAACAGTAACTATATTTCCAAAGTTTTTCAATGACTATGACATGTTGTATGGCACCTTGAGGTTCTGAATGTGAGTCTTCTCTCTTTTGTTAAACTGAAAGATGGAATGATTTTTGCTTTTGCATTTTTGTTTGATTGTTCTAAATGTGGTAACGTTAAGGGAACCAGATAGTGGAGAGAGAAAAAGAAACTCTTACCTCGGGTACTCCACAACTTGGGGCCATAGTCTAAAAATTAGAACCAAACTTCTCAGGAGTGAAATTAAGAAACATTTCTAAACGGAATAGAAATTCCAAATCCTCTTCCACAATATCAATCCTCATATTGATTACAAATTTTAAGTGCTGTGTATCGAGTTCTGTTAACTAAAAGTATTAGGGAATGTGGAGAAAAGGCAGAGATATGGAATTAAATCATAGATTAGCACAGAGCTCATTGAATGTCAGTGGAGCAGGCTCAAGGAATGGATCTTGTCATGTTGCTATATCCCTATCTGTGGATTCACTCAATCTTACAAAAGGTAATTATCATTTATTTGAATTCCTGCTTAATAAGTTTGAATAGCCCATTGCCACTGTAGTGTTCAAATGAATTGATGGTTCTGTTTTTGATTATTTGAGTCTCTTTACAATTGATGCTTATTGTGCTTGATTAGTAAATCCTGGGTGTAAACAAACTGTGTAATGGGCTGGGAGGCGGAGCTGGAACATGGAACATTTCAAAGCATTGTGAGTAAAACCTGTTACACACACAAATGAGTGTCATCTCTGCATAGCTCCAATAGAACATGTACAACTCTATCCATTGTGGCAAAGCTTTCAACATTTGCTCAATGATTAAAGATTTTAGATTTGATAATACATTAGAACAATCTTTCTGATATTGTTCCCTCCATCAAATTCCCTCGCAGTAAAAGTCTATTGTTTGATAGATGATATTGATCTCTTTTCCAGTTTGTATTTCTAACACAGTAAAGTCAATTTGGGTCTTTGATCAGGAAGAGAGTGGGGAGACAAAAAACAATGAACAAAGAAAATTACCCACAGGAGCAGGCCCTCCAAGCCTGCACCAACCGTGCTGCCTGACTTAACTAAAATCCCCTACACTTCCAGGGACCATATCCCTCTATTCTCATCCTATTCATGTACTTGTCTAGACGCCCCTTTAAAAGTCATTACTATATCCGCTTTCATTACCTCCCCCAACAACGAGTTCAGGCACCCAACACTCTCTGAATAAAATATCTGCCTTGTACGTCTCTTTTAAAACTTGCCCCTCACACCTTAAACCTATGCCTCCTAGTAATTGACTCTTCCACCCTGGGGAAAAGCTTCTGATTATTCACTCTGTCCATGGATTTCATAATCTTATAGATTTCTATCAAGTCTCCCTCAATTTCTGTCGCACCAGTGAGGACAAGCCAAGTTTCTCCAACCTCTCCTTATAGCTTATGCCCTCCATACCAGGCAACATCCTGGTAAATCTTTTCTGTGCCCTCTCCAAAGCCTCCACATCCTTCTGGTAATGTGACAACCAGAATTGAACACAATATTCCAACTGCGGCCTAACTAAGGTTTTATAAAGATGCAACATGACTTGCCAATTTTTAAACTCAGTGTCCCAGCCAATGAAGACAAGCATTCCATATGCCTTCTTGACTACCTTCACCATCTGCATTGCCACTTTCAGTGACCTGTGTACCTGTACACCCAGATTGCTTTGCCTACCAACACTCCTAAGAGACAGTGGGCCTGAAGTCAATATATTTGATGGGAGATTGTAGATCAGAGGAAGGCCAATAATCTGGTAGTTCACTACAGTTTAGAAGCAGCTGGGTGATTCGGCAACAGGAATTAGTGTCGAGTGAGCTGTTGGTGCAATGTGTTTTTTTTTGGGACTGCTTTGTTCTTCAATCTCCTGAATCAACCACTTTGTGTTCACTTCCCAGCAGTGATCACTAAACAGCTGCAGAGTTGGGTTGCTGGCAGGATCTTCCCTCCCCTGCAGTTTGGATGCTTTATTGCACAGGCAAGGTGGTTACTTTATGCTGTGACCATCTGTTTGCCTGTTTGCCAATCTTTAAATAAAAGGACTGATTGAAATAATTTCAATGCTGAAGCATTGCAGTTCTGAAGCATTGGATCAGCATAGAATTCCTAAAGTGTACAAGGAAGCCATTCGGCCCACATCGAGTCTGTACTGACCAAAATCTCACCCAGCTCCTATTCCCATAACTCCACACGTTTACCCTGCTAATCCCCTACCCTTAAACACTAGGGTTAATTTAGCACGGCCAATCAATGTAAACTGCACATCTTTGGACTGTGGGAGGAAACCAGAGCAGACACGGGGAAAGCCATGCAGACACAGGGAGACACAAACCTCACACAGTCAGTCTAGGCCAGAATTGAACCTGGATCCCTGGAGCTATGAGGCAGCAGTACTCACCACCGTGTGGCTCATAGTGTTTGTGCCAATGCTTTCTTTACATCATCCATCAACTCACGCTCCTCGTTCTCCAAATCATTTACTATTTCTCACTGTGATATTAAACAATCATCTCATTCCTTTTTAGAATTATGAACCTTGCTTCAACCACATTTATACAGAGAATTCCATCCTCTGATTGCTGTCTCATTGAATATGGACTCTATATTTCATCAGAATTCACTTCTCTGTCTCAGAAATCCTTGAACCATCTGAGGCGGAAATTCCAAATTTTTAAGTTTTTCTCTCTATGACTGCAACGTTCTCCTAACTAAAAGCTCAATGAATTTACACTGAAACTTTCCTTTGGTATTATATCCTTCCTATAAAACTATATTGGAATTAATTAGTAAGATTACTGATTAAATCTAATGTTGGTCTAACCACTCATCACAAGCATGATAATATGGAACTGCTCTATACTAAAGCACTCTGTTCTGAGTGTTCTATCAAATGGCTACAATATTTTTCCTCTGCTATGGTATTTCAAACTATTACAAAACAAAAATGTTCCCAACTTCCCTGCATCATATTTTAAAGTTTAACACTTTGGGCTGGATTCTCTCATCTTATCCAGGCCTACTTGCTGCCAGTGAGAATGGAGAATTTGTGCTGCTCCATTCATTGCAGCGGCACTGGAAAATCCCAGCAGCTGACAAGGTTGGAGGTTTCCGACGTTTGTTCCACTAAGTTGTAAGCGTCACATTTGTTAACTGACATAAATCTACAAGATGCAGTGCAGAAATTCACCAAAGATCCTGAGGCGGCAACTTCAAATCCACTTTTGTCTAGAAGGACAAGGGCAGCAGATACACGGGGACAATACCACCTGCAAGTTCCCCTCTGAGCCACTCATCATCCTGACTTTGAATTATATCGCCGCTCCTTCACAGTCACTGGGTCAAAATCCTTTCCCTATCAGCGTAATGGGACAACCCACAGCACAGGGACTGCAGCGATTCAAGATGGCACCTTCTCAAGGACAACCAGGGATGGGCAATAAACGCTGGTCTAGACAGTGATGCCAGGAATGATTTAAATTGGTGGGCCCGGAAAGGGGTGTAACGTTTGTTTTAGGATATGGTGGGTGCTGGAACATGTTTGGCTGGCCAATCAATTAAAGTTGTTAAGAAGGCGTACGGTGTGTTAGCTTTTATTGGTAGAGGGATTGAATTTAGAAGCCGTGAGGTTATGTTACAACTGTACAAAACTCTGGTACGGCCGCGCTTGGAGTATTGCGTACAGTTCTGGTCGCCGCATTATAAGAAAGATGTGGAAGCATTGGAAAGGGTGCAGAGGAGGTTTACCAGGATGTTGCCTGGTATGGTGGGAAGGCCTTATGAGGAAAGGCTGAGGGACCTGAGGTTATTTTCATTAGAGAGAAGAAGGTTACGCGGTGACCTAATTGAGGCGTATAAGATGATCAAAGGACTGGATAGGGTGGTTAGTGAGAGCCTTTTTCCTCGGATGTTGATGACCAACACGAGGGGACATAACTTTAAATTAAGAGGTGGTAGTTATAGGACGGTTGTCAGAGGCAGGTTCTTTACACAGAGGGTGGTGAGGGCGTGGAATGCCCTGCCTGCAGCAGTTGTGGACTCGCCTACTTTGGGTGGATTCAAATGGTCAGTGGGTAGGCATATGGATGATATTGGAATAGCTTAGGTTAGAGGGTCCACTGGCCGGCGCAACATCGAGGGCCGAAGGGCCTGTACTGCGCTGTAATGTTCTACGTTCTATGTTCTATGAGCAGCCAACATGAAAAGCATGCTGGGAATGGTTCAGCCACTGCCTGGGTGGGAAGGTGCTGGGGAATGGGGGGGGTGCAGGCTTAGAGTTTTACTGTGTTCCATCGGGCAGGGCAGGCAGTGCGGAGCCATCTCAGGGAGCTGCAGAACTGTAAAATAATAAACGGAGAGGGGAAAACTGTGCAAAGAGCACGTTCAAACACAAAACACAGCCGCAGACAACTTTCAATGTTTTATTTCAGCCCATTCTGTTCAACCCGCCCTCAATCCAGGTCGTAGCGAGAAAAAGGCTGCCTGGACAACCGGCCCAAATGCCAACAGCAAAGGCAGACAGGCCACGTAAAATTACAACCAATTTCACTTCAATGGGATAAGTTACCTGCTTGATTGGGAGCAGGCATGCTCTGACTCTCGCAGTGATTGAAATATTGTCCAAGTGTGTGGTGACATCAGGATGTGTACCCAAAGTCTTCTCATACAATGTCACATGTTCTCGGAGCAGCCCACCTGAGCAGCATCATATCCTGGTCCCAGTAACAGCTGGTATTTGGAACAGAATAAAGGTGGCAGGGCAGATAATATATTGCATCTGCATTTGATTTGATTTGATTTAATTTGTTATCGTCACATGTATTATGTACAGTGAAACGTTTTGTGTACAGATGAAGCATACCGTTCATAGAGAAGGAGAGGATGCAGAATGTAGTGTTACAGTCATAAATAGGGCACGGAGAAAGATCAACTTAATGCGAGGTAGACCTATTCAAAAGTCTGATAGCAGCAGGGAAGAAGCTGTCCTTGAGTCAGTTGGTACGTATCCTCAGACTTTGTATCTTTTTCCCGACGGAATAGAACATAGAACATAGAACATAGAACACTACAGCACAGAACAGGCCCTTCGGCCTTCGATGTTGCACCGACCAATATAAAAAGCAATGCCCCTCCAAACTAAATCATTCCCTTCTCTTCCATATACTTATCAACTAACCTCTTAAACGCCACCAAACTTGGCGCATCCACAACTGCCGCAGGCAGGGCATTCCACTCCCTAACCACCCTTTGGGTAAAGAACCTACCTCTGACATCCGTCCTATAACTATCACCCCTTAATTTAAAGCTGTGTCCCCTCGTGCTAGCTTTCTCCATCCTAGGAAAAAGGCTATCACTGTCCACCCTATCTAAACCTCTAATCATCTTATATGTTTCGATTAGGTCCCCTCTTAGCCGCCTCCTTTCTAACGAAAATAACCTCAAATCCCTCAGCCTCTCTTCATAAGACCTGCCCTCCATACCAGGCAACATCCTGGTAAACGTCCTCTGCACCCTCTCCAAAGCCTCCACATCTTTCTTATAATGTGGGGACCAGAACTGCACACAATACTCCAAGTGCGGCCGCACTAGAGTTTTGTACAGTTGCAACATGACGTTGCGGCTCCGAAATTCAATCCCCCTACCAATAAAAGCTAAGACTCCATATGCCTTCTTAACAACCTTCTCGACTTGACTGCCTACTTTCAGGGATCTATGCACATACACACCAAGATCCCTCTGTTCGTCAAGACTACTAAGAATCCTACCATTAGCCCTATACTCTACACATTTATTATTTCTGCCATAGTGCATTACCTCACACTTTTCCACATTAAACTCCATTTGCCACCTCTTGGCCCAGCTCTGCAACTTGTCCAAGTCTCTCTGCAAACTATAACACCCTCTTCACTATCTACCACTCCACCGACTTTAGTGTCATCTGCAAATTTACTAATCCATCCTTCAATACCCTCATCCAGATCATTTATAAAAATTACAACAGCAGGGGCCCCAAAACAGACCCCTGAGGTACACCACTTGTCACCGAACTCCACGATGAACATCTCCCATCAACCACCACCCTCTGTCTTCTATCCGCTAGCCAATTCCTAACCCAATTAGCTACATCACCTTCTATCCCATACATCTGCATTTTCTGCAGAAGTCTTCCATGGGCCACCTTATCAAACGCCTTACTAAAGTCCATATATACCACATCAACTGCCTTACCCCCATCCACCTCTTTAGTCACTTTTTCAAAAAACTCAATGAGGTTAGTAAGGCATGACCTACCCTTTATTCCACTTTATTCCACGAATAAAGTGGAAGAGAGAATATCTGGGATGTGTGGGGTCCTCAATTATGTTGGCTGCTTTTCTGAGGCAGTGAAAGTATAGACAGTGTCAATGGATGGGAGGTTGGTTTGCACAATGGATTGGGCTTCGTTCATGTCCCTTTGTGGTTTTCTGCGGTCTTGCACAGAGCAGGAGCCATACCAAGCTGTGGTACAACCAGAAAGAATGCTTTCGATGGTGCATTTGTAAAGGTTGCCAAGAGTCGTAGCTGAGATGCCAAATTTCCTAGGCCTCCTGAGAAAGTAGAGGCATTGGTAGGCTTTTTTAACTGTAGCATCAGCGTGAAGGGACCAGGACAGGTTGTTGGTGATCTGGACATTAGAAACCTGAAGCTTTTGATCATTTCTACTTTGTCCCCATTGATATAGACAAGTTGATGACAATCTCCTTCATTTTATTGACATTGAGGGAGGGATCACTGTCATCACACCAGTCCACCAGATCCTTTATCTCTTTGCTGTACTCCATATCATCATTGTTTGAAACTTGACCCACTAAATGGTGTTGTCAACAAACTTGAAAATGGAGTTGGAGGGGAATTTGGAGCATGAGGACACCAGTGTGATCCATAGCAGTAAATATCTTGAGGAACCTCCATTCAGAGCACAGTAGCCAGAGTCTGAGGTTTGGGCACTGTCTGTGGAATTTTCTCATCCTGCCCGCCACAAGAATTGTAGTGAATGGGACACAGACCGTGCCAAGGGATGGAATTTTCTGGCTTTGGGGCAACACAGCTGGAAAATCCCGCTCTGTGACTCATTAAGGAGGGGGAGAGTTATCAGTACACTTTGTTCCAGTATTCTGTCACATCCCAAGGTCCACGTTCAAGGACAGGAGGATGTGACTGTGAGTGAGGCAAATTTAGAGAATCCAGAATGTAGCAATGGAGGAACGTCAACACCTCCAACAGGTTTGGGGTTCTTTCAGCTTGTGCTGATGGGAGTTGCAGGGAGGATGAACAAACTGACCACAGCACCATGGAGGGGGAATGCTGTTGCAGTATAGGACAGTAAAGTTCAGGGCATTAATTCTGTTCTCAGCATCCAAAAGTGTGAGTCCTGAAAGTTGTCTTGCTTACCTGATGCAGGGATTAAGGACATCTCCTCAGGGTTGGAGAGAAACCTGGAGTGAGAGGAAAAAGATTATCATGGTCCTCGTAAGATAAGAAAGAGGGTCTACTGCAGGAACATGAGCAGCTAGGGGCTAAAATAAAAAGCAGAACCACAACGGTACTAATCTCTGGATTATGAATTAAGCCATGAGCAAATTGGCATCATGCAAATAAGATCACAGAGTTGGCTCACAGATTGGTGAGGGAGAAATGGGTTTTGATTTATCCAGCACTGACACCGCTACAGGGGAGTTAGGGACATTGGGATGCTCTTCAACTGAACTGTGCTGGAACCAGCGTCCTGATGAGTCACTTATCTAGGGCTGGAAAGGAATTAAAACTAAAATAGTGCTTATGGGGAGAGTTCACATAAGGGGAGATTCGGAAAGTTAAAAAGAAAGGGCAAGGCAACGTTGCAGTGTAATAATCCAACTAATGATAATCAGAATGTGTCAGGAATGAGCAGAGTGTAGCCTATATTCGGCTTATAACAAAACAAAAAAAATCCAGCAGTAAATATGGTGAGTAGGAAAAATGTCTTTAAACTAATAAAGTGTGGGGAGAGTTTGAGTGAATTGGAAATCCAAAGATGAAATATGAAGCGATTGGAAAGTATATCTAATATGGGTAAGGCCAAACTGAGTGCGACAGGAAATGACAGAGAGTTTAAGGGTTAGAATTTATCTCAGAGAGTGAGGTTCATACAGGGAATAATAGTTAAAAAAACAAAATTGAAGCCACTTTATCTGAATGTGCAGAACGTCCACTATAAGACAGATGAACTCATGGTATAATGAGAGATCAGACCTGATTACCTTTTAATGGTATAATTAATTTAATTAATGGTTTAGAACTAATCACCATCACAAAGATATGGGTGGCCGGAATTCTCCGATCCCGCTGCAGTGAATGCAGATTTGGCTGAGTCCCAAATTCTCCATTCTCGATGGTAGCAGCAGCAAGCCGTACAAGACTGGAGAATTTGGTTACGGTTACAAGGTGACTAAGGTTAGGAAAAGGAAAGATGGCTCGGATGATAAAGGGTCACATATGGCTGTGAGTGAGTAAAGATCTTGGCTCAGAAATCCTGATAGTTAAATCAGTATGGGTTGAGATTAGGAATAGCAATGCCAAAATACTGGTGAGAATAGTTTATCAGCCGTCCATAACACTAGTTATTATCCAGAGCATTAAGCAAGAAAATATTGGAGCTTACCACGAAGTAATATAATGGTGAATGGTGGTGGGGAGCTTTAATCTTCATCTAAACTGAACCATCAAATCAATAATTACATCTACTTCCTGGTGCAATGTATAAAGGAACTAATTGGCAACAAAGCTGTTTTAGCTCTAGAATTGTGCAAAAGCCAGTGTTAATGAGCCAGTATATGAATAAAAGATCCACTGGGAAATAGTGATCATAATTGCATATTAAATTTGAAAATTACATACTCTACTCCCAAATAACAATTCTAAATTTGAACAAAGTCAATTACATAGATAGAATGGGAGAAGTAATTAAGGTTGATTCGATAAATAAACTCACCTGACAAAGAAACAGCATTCCAAAAGCTTGTGGGTTTATCATCAAATAAACTTGTTGGACTTTAACCTGGTGTTGTGAGACTTCTAACTAAATAAACTTAAAGCCATGGCAATAAATAATTCAGAACGTTCAATAATTATACATTCCGCTGAAGAAGAAAGACTCAGACATGGTTTACTGAAGCTATTAATAATATTAAATTAAAAGGAGAAGCTTATAATGTTATTAAGGATGGTCATAGAGTCGGAGGTTTGGGAATGTTTTAGAAATCAGCAAAGGGCCACCAACAAGTTGATGAAAATTGAAAAAAAAATAGAATGAAAGTAAAGAAGCCAGGATATATAAATAGATTGTAAGGGATTTTGCAAGTATATAAATGGAAATAATGAAAGTAGCTCAAGGAAATGTTGGTCCCTTAGAAACACAGCAAAAATTATCAAGAGCAATGAGTTATTGGCAGAAACATGGAACAAAAATTTTGTATAGAAAAGGGACACTTGCTGTGGTGAGATGGTAACACATTGCAGAGAAGTGGTGTCCAGGATAGATATAATTGACATAAGTGGGTGCAGGAAGCAAGGTTTCACATCTATTTACAATCACACAGCTGACCATCAGAAGGAGATATAGACAAGAGGAGACAGAAAATGACTGCAAGTCTATTTACATTTGTGAACATTATATACATCTGGTTAACAGATTGTGATCTACATCTTTTTAAATTTCTTTACCCTGTTTTGATGCCCTCCCTCCCCTCCCAATATTCACAGTGGAGTGGGAGGTAGTCTGTTGGTTGTGATAACCTCAATGGGTGGATCTCTGGAGGTCCTGAAAGTTCCTGGCCTGCTTTGCAAGTGGTGCATTCTCCTCAGTTTATTGAGCTGGGACTGATGGGGTCACAGGAAAAGGGGATTTGGTTTAACCGGACACTCCCAGAGACATTTGGGTGGGTGACGTTGGGCTGTCCACCTGCTGGTCCTCCTCCCAATGGCTGCACAGAGATCCCTGGCTGACTTCTTCAGGAGAAGGGACAGCTGGAGTGAGATGAAGCTGCCCCCAAAAGCCCTCTCACGTTGATCCTGAATATTATCATGGTCCTCATAAGATTAGAAAGAGGGTCTACTGCAGGAACATGAGCAGCTAGGGGCTACAATAAAAAGCAGAACCACAACGGTACTAATCTCTGGATTATGAGCAAGTTGGCATTGTGCAAATAATTTGTTCATAATCCAGAGTTGAGTGTGTGGCTCACAGATTGGTGAGGGAGAAATGGGTTTTGATTTATCCAGCACTGACACCGCTACAGGGGAGTTAGGGACATTGGGATGCTCTTCAACTGAACTGTGCTGGAACCAGCGTCCTGATGAGTCATTTATCTAGGGCTCGAAAGGAATTAAAACTAAAATAGTGCTTATGGGGAGAGTTCACATAAGGGGAGATTCGGAAAGTTACAAAGAAAGGGCAAGGCAACGTTGCAGTGTAATAATCCAACTAATGATAACCAGAATGTGTCAGGAATGAGCAGAGTATATCCAGTTTATAATAAAACAAAAATAATGTCTATAAACTATCTTCTACCTATGTAATTGACTTTGTTTAAATTTATGATTGTTATTTGAGAGTAGAGTATGTAATTTTCAAATTTAACATACAATTATGATCACTATTTCCCAATGGGTCTTTTATTAATATATCGTTAATTAACACTGTCCTTTGCACAATGGCTCCAGTAACAGAGTGCAGCTCCTGCAGCAGTTCACAATGTCTTGGACCAAAGCCTCCTTGCTGACTGTCACCTGACCAGTGTTAACCTCAAAGTGTTGGCTGGTGGTATCATCGCAGACTGGAAGCAGACAGACTCCTGCATTGTGTGTTGCAATCTGAGGAATGCAGCTGACATCAATTCCTGACATTCCTGTGTTTGTTTTTGCAGCTCCAGCAACTGATCTGGAACCGAGTCCAGAAGCTCAGCTTGGGAGCTGTGGTTTCCCAGCTGTCCTCCTGGCACCCAGGGGTGTCCCTGCCTCCGTCTGCTGCGTTCACTAGATCGTGGACCCCGAGGAGAGATGTGTGACCTCCCCTCCCTCACTGTGATGTGTGTCTCTGTGCTGGTGGAGGGTGTGGGTGAGTGTTGTGATGGGCCTTCTGTGTTATTGTCCACGGAATCCTCATCTGAGGAATTATCGGGGTGAAGCTGGGGAACTGGTTTGTCAGTGGCTTAGCAGATTCCCAGAGTCCCCCAAGATAGAAAGGAGAAACAATTTGGTGCATAACAGGTGACCCTGAAACAGGAGAAATCATTCACAGTGTGGGTGTCTGATAGTTATTGTAACACAGTGGCAGCAGTGGGCACCATCTACAAGATGCATTGCAGGAACTCACCAAGGCTCCTTAGGCAGCACTTCCCAAACCCTCAATCACTACCATCTCGCAGGAGAAGCGCGGCGGAAGATGGGATCAGGGCGTTGAATTTGATGATCAGCCACGATCAAAGTGAACAGCAGAGTAGGTTCAAAGGGCTGAATGACCTACACCTGTTTCCAGTTTCTATGTTTCTATAGATACCACTAACTGGAGGTTCTTTCCAAGCCAGTTAGCACCCTGACTTGGAAATATATTGTCGTTCCTTCACTGGGTTTAAATCGTGGAAACCCCTCCCTAACAGCACTGTGGACGCACCTACACCATGTGGACTGCAGCGATTCAAGAAGGCAATGGGTACCACCATCTTCTCAGGGGCAATTAGAGATGGGTAACAGATACTGACCTTGTTAATGATACCTACATCCCATTAATACATTTTTAAAAATGTGACGGCACATTACAAGGTTGTCTGGCATGTGTTGACAGTGAGTGGAGGTCTGGACAAATTCCAGAGGAGATGAGGGCAAATGGAGAGTGTGGGAGAGAGAAGATGTGCTCACTGAGGCTTGTTGAGAATATGGGCTTGTGAGTGTGTGAGCTGAGAGTGATGAGATGGTTGAGTTACTGTGGCAGAGCAGAGGACATCATTCATCCTGTGTGGTGATGAGCTTTACTGCAGAGTCTTTTACTGACCAACTCTGTCACTGCCTTCCAGGCTGAATTGGTCACCTTGGCAAAGGTCCTGGGTAAGAATTTGGCAACACCAATTTTAAATCCAACCGATTTATTTGACAGTAAATCTGCGAGCTTTTGACTTTTTGTCTTTGTCAGGCAAATGCAGTGTTCTGGTCTGCAATAGCACACATATCAGCACAGACAGTCACAGATTACTGATTAGAATGTGAATCCTTACACCTAACCTGCTATTCAAGTCTTAAAGTGGCTAACAATGTGAGTGAAGCTTTGGTTAGAGAAATGTGTATTTTCTCCAGACAGCACAGTAAGTGAGGTTTTTTGCTAACCCAGGCAAGTCATGGGGGTTACAGATAGTGTGACATGAAGCCAAGATCCCTGTTAAGACTGTCCTCATGTGTGTGGAACTTGGCTATCAGTCTCTGCTCAGCGACTCTGCGCCATCGTGTGTCGTGAAGGCCCCCTTGAAGAACATTTACCCACAGGTCGGAGGCCGAATGCCCATGACTGCTGAAGTGTTCGCCCACAGAAAGGGAACTGTTTTGCCTGGTGATTGTTGAGCGATGCTCTTTCATCCGCTGTCGTAGTGTCTGCATGGTCTCCCCAGTGTACCATGCTTCGGGACATCCTTTCTTGCAACGTATTAGGTAGACAACGTTGGCCGAGTTGCAAGAGTTTACCCCAGTCCAACGCCGGCATCTCTACATCAAAGGTCCTGAGGCCAGAGTGGGGGTGAAGGACATCACAGCACACCAGAAACTGCATCCAACAGATGCACCAGTGAGGCATCACTGAATGTTTCCTGCTTTTGGAAGACATGTCTTCACTGAGGTGTTCTGTGAATTCCTCGAGGAAGTCAATCAGGTTGGGCAATGACAGGGGCTGTTCACCAGGTAAGGTCATTGTTACCTTTCTCCTTTCTCTTCAAGCCGCTTTCTTTACTCTGGTTTCCTCAATAACACGGGTGGCATGGTAGCACAGTGGTTAGCACTGCTGCTCCGCAGCTCCAGGGTGTTGGGTTCAATTCCTGGCTTGGGTCACTGTCTGTGTGGAGTTTGCACATTCTCCTCATGTCTGCACGGGTTTCCTCTGGCTGCTCCCGTTTCCTCCCACAGCCCAAAAATGTCGGGTTAGGTTGATTGGCCACGTTAAGATATTTTCCCTTAGTGTCCTAACGTGTATAGATCAGAGGGATTAATGGGTAAAATATGTAGGAATATGAGGGTAAGGATTGGGTGGAATTGTGGTCGGTGAAGACTCGATGGGCCAAATGGCCTCTTTCTGCACTGTAGCGTTTCTATGATTCTATGAACCCCATGTCTCCATCACTGTCACCATGTTCTGAGATTAGGCCCTTTCGTCTCAGACACTGGATGTGAGACTTGGTTCTTGGACAGAGTATAGACAGTCTTTCGTAGCTCTTAGCAATGTGGATGAGCAGATAGATCTCGGTGTACATGTGTTTCGATCCCTGAAAGGTTGATAGGGTTGTTAAGTTTAACACTTGTTTAGTAATGCTACATCTAAACAGGTTACAGAATACACACATACTGGCTTAGCAAGTGACACACATTCAATGAAATAATTTTTAAATATCTATTCATGGAGGATTCAAGTTAGCAAAGATATACTTTCTAGCAAGAAATAGAATGTTTCCAAAGTCATGGTGAAAAAGCAGCTAGTTGATATTCTGAACGGGCTAAACATTGATTACAAAGGAGGGATTAGGAAACTGGTTGAGCTGAATCAACCACCAGGATTGAATGAGCTGTGTCTGAGGATGTAGAGGGGAATAAATGAGAAACTGCAGAGGCATTGGTCATAATCATCTAATCTCCTAATACATGGAGCGGTGAAAGGGAACTGGAGAAATATGAATGTTATAAACCCTTGTTCAAAAAAAGGCAAAAGCATAAAAAAAAGTAACTCTCAGTCAGTTAATTTAACTTTGATGGTGGGGAAATTTGGTAAATAATAATCCAGGATAAAATTAACAGTCACTTTACAAGTTTCACAACGAGCATGAACTAATTAAGGAAAATCAGTAAAGCTTTGAGGAGCATTATTAAGTTTTCTGATGAGGTTGCAAAGAAAGTTGGTTAGGAGCAAGGAGATTGATATGGTGCATGAACTTCTAAAAGACATTGGGTAAAGTGTCACAAAATAATCTTTCCAGCTAAGTTGAAACCTGTAGGATAAAAGGGACAGCAACAGCATGGATTCAAAACTGGCTGATTGGCAGTGGAGCAATGAATGATTGCTTTGCAGGCTGATGGAGGGCATGAATGATATTTCTGAGGGATCATACTACGAGGACTCGTTGTTTGTTTGATGTGTATTAATGACTCAGTCTTGCCTAAACAGGGTGCTATTTCAATATTTTGGGGTGACACAGGTATAGTGAACCGTGAGAAGAATTGTGATAGATTTCCTTACAATCACAGAATCATACAATGAAGAAGAGGCCCTTTTAACTGAAGATGAATTGACAGACTGGTTGAATGCATAAGCACGTGGCAGATGAAATTGAATGCAGAGATGTTCAAAGTGAGATATTCTGGTATGAAGAACAAGGAATGGCAACATAAACTAAAGGGTACAATTCTAACAGGGGTGAACAGACAAAAAAACCTGAGAATATGCTCGTACAATTCAGTTAAGGTGGCAGGGACAGAGTGAGAAAGCAGTTAAAAAGCACGATCCTGAGCTTTACAAATGAGGCATGAATATGAAAATAAAGAAGTTACAATGAAACTTTTTAAAACTCTAACTTGGCTAAACAGGTAAGATGATTAGAGGTTTAGATAGGGTGGACAGTGATAGCCTTTTTCCTAGGATGGAGAAAGCTAGCACGAGGGGCCACAGCTTTAAATTAAGGGGTTATAGGACGGATGTCAGAGGTAGGTTCTTTACCCAAAGGGTGGTTCGGGAGTGGAATGCCCTGCCTGCAGCAGTTGTAGATGCGCCAAGTTGGGTGGCGTTTAAGAGGTTAGTTGATAAGTATATGGAAGAGAAGGGAATGGTTTAGTTAGGAGGGGCATTGCTTTTTATTTTGGTCGGCACAACATCGAAGGCCGAAGGGCCTGTTCTGTGCTGTATTGTTCTATAAGTTTATGGATGAAAAGGGAATGGTTTAGGTTAGAGGGTCATTGCTTTTTCTTAATTGGTCGGCGCAACATGGAAGGCCGAAGGGCCTGTTCTGCGCTGTAATGTTCTATGTTCTATGTTCTATGTTCTAAACCTGAATATTGTGTCCAATTCTGATCATTTTCCTTTAGAAAAGATGTGGAATGTGAAACTGTAATGTTTCTGTACTGTAATGTAATGTGTAACTGTAATGTTCTTTACACAGAGGGTGGTGAGGGCATGGAATTCCCTGCCTGCAGCAGTTGTGGACTCGCCTACTTTGGGGGCATTCAAATGTTCGGTGGATAGGCATATGGATGATATTAGAGGCTCCACTGGCCGGCGCAACATCGAGGGCCGAAGGGCCTGTACTGCGCTGTAATGTTCTATGTTCTATGTTCTAAACCTGAATATTGTGTCCAATTCTGATCACTTTCCTTTAGAAAAGATGTGGAGCCTTTTCAGACTCGTAAAATGATTCAGAGAATTTTTCTGGGATTCAAGATTTCAGTTGCGTGGACATATTGGAAAATTTGAGGTTATTTTCCTTGGGGACAAGAGGTTTGAGAGGATGCTGCATCTTCAGTGCTGGGTCTGGAGAAGGTTGACAGGAAGAAACTGTTCCCATTGGTCGAAGGATCATGAACCAGAGGGCACATGATTGGCATGGGACCGGAGATGGAATGAGGATTTTCTACATAGAACATAGAACATATAACATAGAACATATAACATAGAACATAGAACATTACAGCGCCGAACAGGCCCTTCAGCCCTCGATGTTGCGCTGACCAATTAAGAAAAAGCAATGACCCTCTAACCTAAACCATTCCCTTTTCATCCATAAACCTATCCATGGACCACTTAAACGCCCCCAAACTAGGCACATCTACAACTGCAGCAGGCAGGGCATTCCATACCCTTACCACCCTCTGGGTAAAGAACCTACCTCTGACATCCGTCCTATAACTATCACAGGAGTTGGTTTCAATCTAGAACGCACTGCCTGTGAACGTGACAGAGACAGATTCAATCATGGCTTTCAAAAGGGATAATGTTGCAGTTGTATAAAATGTTGGTTAGACCTCATTTGGAATACTGCAGTTCTGGTCGCCTTACTACCAGAAGGATGTGGAGACTCTGGAGAGAGTACAGAGGAGGTTTACCAGAATGCTGCCTGGTATGGAAGGTCTGAGTTAAGAGAGAGGTTAGGCAAATTGGGACTGTTTTCCTTAGAATGATGTAGACTTAGAGGAGATCTAATAGAGGTGTACAAGATTATGAGGGGTATAGATAGAGTAAACAGGGTTAAGCTTTTTCCTAGGATGGACTCAAATAGCACAAGGGATCATGGACTTAGGGTGAGGGGGGTAAGGTATAATTTGGATGCTAGAGGGAGTTTTTTCACACAGAGGGTGGTGGGGGAATAGAATGCGCTGCCAAGTAAAGTGGTGGAGGCAGGCACTCTGGAGTTATTTAAGAGATACTTAGATGGGCACATGAGCAGAATGGGAATGGAGGGGTATAGAAAACTGATTTAAAATAGGGATCATGAGCCTTGGGAGTCCCTGGGAAGTGTGAAAATAGATGATGATATTGATGTACTTGTTTTTATCCTACAGGTGCTTTGGTCCACCTTGTTGTCTAACGAGGGGCATACACGCGATGGGTCGTGAGAGGGCTGCTCTTGGATTTTTTTCGAGAATATCCTAGTGCTTCACGTCGTTAGTGTACGCTTGACCTGGACCATTTGATGGGCAACACGACAGCTCAGTGACTATCGCTGTGCTGTGCAGATACATGGATTTGGGCCTGTGTCTGTGGGAGTTTGCGCATTCTCCCCGTGCTTGCGTGGGTTTTCTCCGGGTGCTCCGGTTTCCTCCCACATCCCAAAGATGTGCTCTTAGGCTGATTGGCAAAACAAATTCTCCCTAAATAGTCTCAAATTTGGTTTTTAATCCATGGATCTATAAACTTGGACAGGGATCACAGGTAGAGGTGGGAACATCGGGGTGGCGACGCGGGCTCGTTGGGCCCGTGTTTTTCCCTGTTTCCCGTGCTGTTTTGTTCTTTGTTTTTTGTTGTTTGTTCTTTGGATAAGGGCCTTAAAAAATACTCCAGAGCCACAGGGAAAGAGCAAAGAACAAAGAACAACACAGCACAGGAAACAGACCCTTCGGCCCAACAAATCCATGCGGCCCATTTTAACACTCAGTGAGTGCCTCATTCTAATCCTTCTTCTACCTCCGACATTTGTCTATGTCTCATAGACTCCACAATAAAGGGGTGCAAATTTAGAGAATTATATGTGCGCCAGATTAAGGAGATCAAATTTAGGGACAATTTGTTAACAGCCTAAAAGCACGTTTTTGGGGTGTGGGAGGAAACTGGAGCATCTGGAGAAAGCCCAAGCAAGCACAGGGAGAATGTGCAAACTCCCACAGAGATTGATCCAAGCCGGAGATCCGACCTGGGTCCTGTAACTACACAGCAAACAGTGATAGTCACTGAGCTGTCATGTTGCCCATCAGATGGTCCAGTTTAAGCGAACACTAACGACATGAAGCACTAGGCAATTCCTGAAGCAACATCCAAGAGCAGCCCTCGCACGACCCACCGCGTGTATGCCCCCTTGTTGGCCAACAAGGCGGATCAAATCACCTGTGGATTAAAAAAAGAGACATCAATAAACATACAACAGCCTATACAGACATTCACAGAAGATCCCAGTAATATAAGAGAGAGAGGTGAGTCATAAAATATGTTGGACGGCCCATTGGAATCTAATGATTCCCAGGAACATCCTGAGGCTCTTGGTCCTCAACTAGAACAGTCTCCTGTATCCCTCCATCTCTAGTCTGCTCATGTGCCTATCTAAGTTAGCCTTAAACAACCTTAGTGTGTCTGCCTCCACCACACTACTTGGCAGTGCATTCCAGGTCCCCACAACCTTCAGGCAGTGGGAATTGCTAATTGGTTCCTGCAGTGATCCAGTACAGATACAATGGGTCAAATAGCCTCTTTCCATTGTGGTAACCATTTGATGATTTTGTGCTTCCGTGCTGTAAAATGACAGTGTTTCCTTTGACCAGTTTCACAGTGCAATGTCTCAACCTTCTCCAGCTTAGGATCAATCTCGAATACCTGAGAGACTTCAAGAATTATGAGAATTTTCAAAAGAGTTCAAAGTTCTCATCAGCTAATGATCAATGATGTTACAGATGAGGACACACATTAGTAATGCCACTCAGACTGAGTAATCAATTTGCTGCCAGTTTCGATCAAGCTTCTCCCTGAGCCCCCATCTTCTCTGTGTGTCTAATATATTTCTGGCTGTGTCAACACGCAGAGAGCCTCCAGCTACTGACGGAGAGCTCACCAGCACTGAGATAATAACTGGCGACAATACAAATAGTCAACAGGGAAAGGAATTTGGATGAGTTGGAGACTCCTGAGGAGGGAGATGTGACAGGGATGAGAGAAGTGTGCTGTCAATCTCTAATCTCAGGACAGTTACAACAGACACATCAATGATTTTTTCCAGCTCACAATACATCCAATCCTGCACTTTCCCTATGAATTGCAGAATGACCAATCAGGTTCCTCCAATAAATAACATTATTAGTTTATTCAAAAAGCAGACTTCTCATGGGAAAGACAAATTTTGAGATTCTCCTGAACTGGGTCTAAGTGCATCCTCTCCACCTCCAACTTGAGGAATCAATGTGTCTACGTGGGTTTCCTCCGGGAGCTCCAGTTTCCTCCCATAGTCTTAAAGATGTGCAGGTTATGTGCACTGACTGTCGATGATATTGATGTACTTGTTTTTATCCTACAGGTGCTTTGGTCCACCTTGTTGTCTAACGAGGGGCATACACGCGATGGGTCGTGAGAGGGCTGCTCTTGGATTTTTTTCGAGAGTATCCTAGTGCTTCACGTCATTAGTGTACACTTGACCTGGACCATTTGTTGGGCAACACGGCAGCTCAGTGACTATCGCTGTGCTGTGCAGATACATGGATTTGGGGCCTGTGTCTGTGGGAGTTTGCGCAGCCTCCCCGTGCTTGCGTGGGTTTTCTCCGGGCGCTCCAGTTTCCTCCCACATCCCAAAGATGTGCTCTTAGACTAATTGGCAAAACAAATTCTCCCTAAATTGTCTCAAATTTGGTTTTTAATCCATAGATCTATAAACATGGACAGGGATCACGGGTAGAGGTGGGAACATCGGGGTGGCGGCGCGGGCTTGTTGGGCCAAAGGGCCTGTTTCCTGTGCTGTTTTGTTCTTTGTTCTTTGAGATTTCCTGAACCAGTTCTAAGTGCCTATACCAGTGGGAAAACCGGAGTGTTAACTGCTAGTGTTATCAGTGACCTGCACACACTATTCAGAATATGGTACTGGTCCAGCTCTGCTCTCAAAAAGTAAATTTATTTAAAGTTTATTTATTAGTGTCACGAATAGGCTTACGTTGAAGATGAGAGGGCATGGGATCCAAGGGGCTTTGGCCTTGTGGATCCAGAACTGGCTTGCCTGCAGAAGGCAGAGGGTAGTCGTGGATGGCTGTTTTTCTGCATGGAGGTCGGTCACCAGTGGAGTGCCCCAGGGATCTGTTCTAGGACCCTTGCTGTTTGTCATTTTCATAAATGACCTGGATGAGGAAGTGGAGGGATGGGGGAGTAAGTTCGCCGATGACACGAAGGTCGGTGGTGGTGTGGATGGTCTGGAGGGATGTCAGAAGTTGCAGCATGACATCGACAGGATGCAAGACTGGGCGGAGAAGTGGCAGATGGACTTCAATGCGGATAAATGTGTTGTGGTCCATTTTGGCAGATCCAATGGGATGAATGAGTACACTATCAAGGTAGGAGTCTTAGCTGTGTGGAAGAGCAGAGGGATCTTGGGGTCCGGGTCCATAAGACTCTCAAATTGGCTTCCCAGGTGGAGGATGTGGTTAAGAAAGCTTATGGTGTACTGGCCTTCATTCATCGAGGGATTGAGTTCAGGAGTCAGGAGGTAATGCTGCAGCTTTATAGGACCCTTGTCAGAACACACTTGGAGTACTGTGCGCAGTTCTGGTCGCCTCACTATAGGAAGGACGTGGAAGCTATTGAAAGGGTGCAGAGGAGATTTACAAGGATGTTGCCTGGATTGGGAGGCATGCCTTATGAAGACAGGTTGAGGGAGCTTGGACTGTTCTCCCTGGAGAGATGAAGGTTGAGAGGCGACCTGATAGAGGTTTACAAGATGTTGAGAGGATTAGATAGGGTGGACTCTCAGAGACTATTTCCCAGGGCTGAAATGGTCGCGACTAGAGGGCACAGATTTAATGTGCAGGGAAGCAAGAACAGAGGGGATAGAACAAAGAACAAAGAACAACACAGCACGGGAAACAGGCCCTTTGGCCCAACGAGCCTGCGCTGCCATCCTAACGTCTTAATGACATATAGAGACCAATATAGGGACAATTTGTTACCCAATCAGCCTAAGAGCACATTTTTGGGATGTGGGAGTAAACCAGAGCACCCGGAGAAAACCCACGCAACCACAGGGAGAACGCGCAAACTCCCGCAGACACAGGCCCAAATCCATGTGTCTGCACAGCAACAGCGATAGTCTCTGAGCTGTCATGTTGCCCATCTGATGGCCCAGTTTAAGTATACACTAACGACATGAAGCACTAGGCCACTCCTGAAGTAACCTCCAGGAGCAGCCCTCGCACGACCTGCCGAATGCATGCGCCTTGTTGGTCAACAAGGTGGACCGAACAGCCTGTGGAAACAATTAAAGTATTTAAACAGTCCTCCTATATCCCTCTATCTGCAGACCGCTCATGTGGCTGTCCAAGAGACCCTTAAACAACCCTAGCGTGCCTGCTCCCACCACCTTACTCGGTAGTGCATTCCACACCCCCACTACCCTTTGTGTGAAAAATGCCCTCTAATATTAGTCTTATACATAGCCCCCCTCACCCTAAGGTCGTGACCCCTCGTTCTATCCGAATCTAATGGTGGAAAAAGCTTACCACCATTTACTCTATCTATACCCCTCATAATCTTATATACCCCTAATAGATCCCCTCTCAGCCGACGTCTTTCAAGGGAAAACAACCCCAGTGCGTTCAACCTTTCCTTGTAAGACAGCCCTTCCATACCAGGCAGCATCCTGGTAAATCTCCTCTGCACTCTCTCCAGGGCCTCCACATCCTTCCGGTAGTACGGCGACCAGAACTGGACGCAGTACTCCAAGTGAGGCCTAACCAACGTTCTATACACTTGCAACATCAAACTCCTACTCCTGTATTCTATACCCCTTCCTATGAAGGCTAACATACCATACGCTTTCTTTATCACTTTTTCCACCTGTACTGACACCTTCAGAGACTCGTGAACTGCACCCCCAGGTCTCTCTGCATCTCTACACTCTGGATAGTTTTACCTTTTATCCTATAACTCCCCTCTACATTATTCCGGCCAAAATGCATCACCTCGCATTTATCCGGATTAAATTCCATTTGCCATTTATCTGCCCAGTCTACCAGCCTATCTATGTCCTGTTGTATTGCCTGGCACTGCTCCTCAGTCCCCGCCAATCCAAGCATCTTAGTGTCATCAGCAAATTTGCTGATCACACACCTACCCCCTCTTCCAAGTCATTTATATAAATCACAAATAGAAGAGGTCCTAGTACTGAGCCCTGTGGCACACCACTAGTGAATGACCTCCAGTTGGAAAAAGAGCCCTCCACTACTACCCGCTGTCTCCTCCTCCCAAGCCAGTTCTCAACCCATCTACACACCTGGCCCTGTATCCCATGCGCTTTCACCTTTTCTATCAGCCTACCATGGGGAACCTTGTCAAACGCCTTACTGAAATCCATATAGACGACATCAACGGCTTGTCCTTCATCAACCGTTTTTGTCACCTCTTCAAAAAATTCCACTAGATTCGTAAGGCACGACCTCCCCTTAACGAAGCCATGCTGTGTATCCCTGATCAGATCGCAGCGCTCCAGATGCTTATACATCCTGTCCCTGAGGATCCTCTCCATTAGCTTACCTATAACTGAAGTCAATCTCACCGGCCTATAGTTCCCTGGGTTATCCCTCTGACCCTTTTTAAACAACGGTACTACATTTGCAATCCTCCAGTCCTCTGGGACCTCACCTGTGTCCAAAGAAGAGTCAAAGATTTGCGTCAGAGGCCCAGCAATGTCATCTCTCACCTCCCTTAGCAGCCTGGGATAAATACCATCAGGCCCCGGAGCTTTATAAGTCTTTATGCTACCTAAAAGCCCCAACACTTCGTCCCTCGTAATGATTATTTCCTTTAACGGGTCCTCAAAATCCTCAAAGCCGGCATCAGACATCAGGCCCCTCTCCTGCGTGAATACCAACGCAAAGTATTCATTCAGGATCTCCCCCATCCCCTCAGGCTCTAAGCATAGTTCCCCTCCTCTGTCCCTGAGAGGTCCAATCTTCCCTCTAACCATCCTTTTGCTCCTTACATAGGAGTAAAATGCCTTAGGATTTTCCTTAATCCTACCTGCCAAAGCCATTTCGTGGCCCCTTTTTGCCTTTCTGACACCCCTTTTAAGATCCCGTCTACACTCTCTATATTTTTCCAGCGCTCTTGAAAGATTCCCACATGTGCAGCGTCGACCTACCCTCGAACAGCTTATCCCAGTCGGTATCCTTAAGATCCTGCCTAATCTGGCTATATCTAGCCCTCCCCCAGTTTAACACCCTCCCCTTAGGGCAGGCTTCATCTTTTTCCATTAATACCCTAAAGCAGACAGAGTTGTGGTCACTATTAGACACATGCTCTCCTACTACAACGTCAACCACCTGCCCTGGCTCATTCCCCAGAACCAGATCCAGTATAGCCCCCTCTCTAGTCGGGCTATCCACATACTGCTCCAAGGACCCTTCTAAAACACACTGTACAAATTCCTCCCCGTCCGCACCTTCCGCTCTCGGCACCTTCCAATCTACCCCAGGGAAATTGAAATCTCCCATTACAACTACCCTATTCTTCCTACACTTGTCTAAAATTTCCTTACATATCCCTTCTTCCACGGCACGCGGACTGTTGGGCGGTCTGTAGTACACACCCAACATAGTAACCTCTCCCTTCCTATTCCTCAACTCCACCCATAGCGACTCAATTCCTAACTCAGCCATACCACCCTCCTTCTGCACTGCTATGATGTGATCCTTAACTAATAACGCCACTCCCTCTCCTCTCCTCAAACCACCTCTATCATGCCTAAAACACTTATACCCCGGAATATTCAATTGCCAGTCCTGCCCTTCCTTTAGCCACGTCTCAGTCACCGCCACCACTTCTAACTTCCTCTCGAACATTATTGCCTTCAGTTCATCTGTTTTGCCAGTCACACTCCTCGCATTAAAACACATGCACTGAAGGCCCTCAGGCACTCTCTGATCTTCCCTCCTACTCTCCGGAGTTACCCTGTCACCAATCTCTCTCCCACTCCAAGTTCCCTCTATCTCCCCACCCCCCCTCCATATTAGTTTAAACCCTGCCGAAACACTCCAGCTAACCTCCCAGCTAAAATATGGGTGCCCTTCCCAGACAACTGTTCCCCGTCCCTCTTGTATAGATGCCCCTCCCTCCTGAAGACTTCCCAATGGTCTAAGAATCTGAATCCCTCCACCCTACACCAATCCCTCAACCACGCATTCAGTTGGAGCACTTCGTTGTTCCTAACCCTGTCATTCCCAGGCATCGGCAGCAGCCCAGAGAATGCCACCCTGGAGGCCCTACACTTCAGCCGGGCCCCCAACTCCCTGAACTGCCTACGTATGTCCCCCCTGCACTTTGCTCCTACATCTTTCTCTCCTACGTGGACTATTACATCAGCCTTAGCCCCTCCACCCTTCAAAATTCCCTCTACCCTCTCCGTAACATCCTGAACCCCTGCTCCAGGGAGGCAGACTACCATCCTGGAATCCCGCTTTTGCCCACAGAACCGCCTGTCGATCCCCTTGACCTTCTCATCCCCCACCACTATCTCACATCCCTCACTCCTACCATCCTCCGGGGCATTTAGATCCCCCTCCCTTGCCCTCTTTACCTCAGCTGTTGCCCTACCCTTGATGTTCTGGGATGCCTCCTCTGGGGTGAACTTAGTGCCGTGACTCCTTTTCTTTTTCAACTTCCTATCTGTTACCCACCCATCCCTCCTCATAGGCCCTGGGGTCCCTTCTGGACTACGGTTCCTGTTCATTAGCCCCTCGTTCTCTCTGACTATAAACATATCCTCCAATCTCAGCTCCAACTGCCTCACCCGAGCCCTCAATCGTTGCAATTCCAAACACTTTGTGCATATGTGGGCCTTCGGGAGACGTGCTGCCTCCAAGAATGTCCACATATGGCAGCGAACACAGCGGACGCGTTTTATTGTGGACCCTGACATTTTATACACCCCCTTTAGAGTTATGGGACCTTGAGTTTGGGTGGGACAGGAGTCCAGCCTCTTACCACGTCCAAGCCTGCGCTCACTCAAGCCCAGTGAGCTTAAGCCCTTACAGCTCTCACTCTGCTCCCCGCCTCACTGCACTGCCCGCTCCCGATGCTGCCCGCTGTCTACCTTGGCCTTATTTATATAGTCCCGCGCTTCCTTCCCAGCAGTCCCCGCGCCTATCTCCCGCTACGGAGCGCCAAAATAAACAAAAAAAAACCCCCGCGACCTAAACCTATTGATTAAAGAAAGGTTTCAAACTTCAATAGTTGCTACGGGAAAGTTTTTCACTCAGAGGGTGGTGAGTGAATGGAATTGGCTGCTGTCGGTGGTGGTCGAGGCGAACTCGCTGGGGTCTTTTAAAAGACTTCTGGATGAGTACATGGGATCCAATGGGATTGGGGGTTATAGATAGGTCTATGGCTTGGGTAGGTTTTGATGTGTTCGGCACAACTTGGGGGCCGAAGGGCCTGTTTGTGCTGTAGTGTTCTATGTTCTATGTTAACACTGCAATGAAGTTACTCTGAAAAACCCCTCCACCTTTCCCAGGTTTACTGGGGGAGAATTTAGCATGGCCAATGCACCTAACCGTGTCTTTAAGACTGTGGGAGGAAACAGGAGCACCCGGACGAAACCCACGCAGACACAGGGATTCCTCAAGTTGGAGGATGCAGAGGATGCCAGAAGCTACAGAGGAGAGGAGGGCAACCTCTTCCTGCGAGTTGGCAGGAGACACAGAGGCAGTAAGTGCCTCATCTTTACCAAGAGAGGGGGGCATACAATGCCGCAAGAAGATGATCTGCTCCAATGTGCAAGGGCAAATGCCCACTTCCCTGCTTTGGCATCACTGATGTCCCTACTCTCTGCCACCTCACCTTAAACCCCTCGATCCCACTACACTGTGATCTAACATTATCACACAGAATCCCCATCTGCACCAGCCCTCCCACACACCCAGTTGGCCAGGCCCCATACCCACTAGCTATCAGCCCCTCATCTTAGTCACGCCTCTCACCCTGTCATCTCTGTGTTCCCACAGGCAGTGAGCATAGACAGGCAGGGACATCCCTGAAATACGAGTCCTCACGCACTCTGAGGAGGGGGTCCCGGAAATTACAGGGGAGACCCAGGAGTGAGCTGCAGCTGCCTGTGAGATTAGCAGGCCCTGAGCAAGTAGGAACCAAAGCATCATCATCCAGATGACCAATGACAAGTGAGTTTATCATTCCCCCGACACCCCAACATCTCCATCGGCTGATCATTTTGCAACAATTGTTTGTTGATTGGCAACATCTCCATCAAATGAGACCAGGCCATGCAGGGTTGCATCTCCCTGTCCCAATCCTCCAAATACCTTGGGCCACAGCTTGCAGGAGAACACATCATCCCGTCGCTGCATTTACCAATGCCAAGCAGCAGTGCAGAGATACTCTCCTTTGTGGGAAGCATTAAGGGACAGGCTTCTACACAGTCGCTGGTAAACACCGCAATGTTGCTATTACACATCAGCTGAGGCTGGAACATTGAAGGGAGTGATGAGTTGAAGCACTGATGTCTCTCTGGGAGCTATGTCTCTAAGGCAGATGTCAGGCCCCTGGAAATGTCCATTCCAGCAATGGTGGAGAGGCAAAAACAGAACAGCCCTCAGAGGAGGGGCATCAACAATCTTCCAGCACACGCACAGCCACAGCTGGAGGAGGTTGTGAGTCTCATCTCACTGGGGAAAGTGTCGATATTGAGCAGTAACCAGGCCAACACTTCAAAGGTGGCATCCTCAGTGGAAAGTCTGGCCCAAGATAACTGTATTGTGACAAATGACTTCCAAGATGTTATCCACTCAGTGACATCATAGTTGTTCTGCCCAGGCACCAAAAGCCAATCAGACACTGGCATGTCGCTGGCATTGGGAGAACATTGCTGATGTACATCAGACTTGGCCCAGTCACTCAGGCCCATGGCTGAGGGCATCCACAGCCTTGCCCAATTGCTTTGGGCCACAGCTGAATGCATTGGAATCATGGAGCGGACAGTAGTGGGCTGGCAGTGCCCGATGACAGAGTGCCTTCTGGAGCTGCCCCTCTGGCCTAAGGAGCAACCTGGGGCCAAGGGGAAGGAGGGAGTGCTGGTGTCCAACCTGTTGTCTTCAACTATGGAAACTCCAGTCCATCTATATCAATGCCCCCCCCCACCCCTCCTTCCTGACACAGGGCATTTCTCCTGGACAACAGGGTGGCACAATGTCACCTCTGACACCTGAATGTTGGCTGTGCCCCTCCAGATCCAGACCTCCCAGAGGACGCCCACCAAGGGCATCACGGGCCAGAGGATGTGGTTATCAGCAGGCCACCTCCATCTCCAATGTACAACCTGGGGACACACTTAGAGTGAGTGGGGGGGGAATGAAAGTGGAGAAAGATCGAGGACACAAAGTAGACATGGGGGTGAAGTTTCAGGAAAAAAGGACACTGTAACTAATAAACATGATGTGGAGATGCCAGCGTTGGACTGGGCTAAACAAAGTAAGAAATCACACAACACCAGGTTAAAGTCCAACAAGTTTATCTGGTAGTAAAAGCTACTAGCTTTTGGGATTTGCCGCTTCATCAGGTGAGTGACGAAGATGCTCAGCTGATAAAGGGCAAAACCCGAAAGCCAGTAACATTTATTACCAAATTGTTGGACTTTAATCTGGTGTTGTGAAATTTCTTACTAATAAACATGCCACCTCCATGTTAACTGGCCTGTCAATGTTACACCTGTCTCTTAAGGGAGGAGAATTGGGGAGGAAAGTTATTCCAACTGCTTGGACCTCTGATCTTCCTAAAGGGCCTCTACACTCATTCCAAACTGAGGGGTCTTTGAGAACAACAGGAGTGGACACTTACCCTTAACAGAATTACCAGTACGTGACCACAAAAATCTTATCCTGAGCCTCCATTTTCAAGTTTGCTGATGACACCACCTTAGTGGGTCGGATCTCAATGATGAGACAGATACAGGAATGAGATAGAGAATCTGGTGAACTGGTGCAGTGACAATAATCTTTCCCTCAATATTAACAAAATAAAGGATGTTGTCACTGACTTCAGGAAGTGCAAAGGAGAACATGCTCCTGTCTACATCAACGGGGATGAAGTGGAAATTGTCGAGATGCTAACTGTCTCCTTATAAAGGCATAGTCTGTTGTCTGACAGCTGATTGGATAAACAAAGCCTCCTGTGGCTTCCCGAAGGGCTGTCTTTATAATCCCTCTGCTGATTGATTTGTTATTTTCACACATACTGTAAAAAGTATTAAAAGCAAAATACTGCTGATTCTGGAATCAGAAAGAAAAACTTGAAAGTGATAGAAAATTGGAGTTTAATGTGGAAAAGTGTGAGGTAATGCACTATGGCAGGAATAACAAATGTGTAGAGTATAGGGCTAATGGTAGGATTCTTAATAGTGTTGATGAACAGAGGGATCTTGGTGTATTTCTGCATAGATCCCTGAAAGTAGGCAGTCAAGTCGATAAGGTTGTTAAGAAGGCATATGGAGTCTTAGCTTTTATTGGTAGGGGGATTGAATTTAGGAGCCGCAGCATCATGTTGCAACTGTACAAAACTCTAGTGCGGCCGCACTTGGAGTATTGTGTGCAGTTCTGGTCGCCACATTATAAGAAAGATGTGGAGGCATTGGAGAGGGTACAGAGGAGGTTTACCAGGATGTTGCCTGGTATGGAGGGCAGGTCCTATGAAGAGAGGCTGAGGGATTTGAGGTTGTTTTCGTTAGAAAGGAGGCGGCTAAGAGGGGACCTTATTGAAACATATAAGATGATTAGAGGTTTAGATAGGGTGGACAGTGATAGCCTTTTTCCTAGGATGGAGAAAGCTAGCACGAGGGGATACAGCTTTAAATTAAGGGGTGATAGTTATAGGACGGATATCAGAGGTAGGTTCTTTACCCAAAGGGTGGTTCGGGAGTGGAATGCCCTGCCTGCGCAGTTGTAGATGCGCCAAGTTTGGTGGCGTTTAAGAGGTTAGTTGATAAGTATATGGAAGAGAGGGAATGGTTTAGTTTGGAGGGGCATTGCTTTTTATATTGGTCGGCGCAACATCGAAGGCCGAAGGGCCTGTTCTGTGCTGTAATGTTCTATGTTCTATCTCAGCAGGTCTGATAGCATCTGTGGAGAAAGAATAGACTCTTCATCCAAAGGGTCATCTAGACTGAAATATTGGCTCTATTCTCTCCCCACAGACCTGATCTCATTAAAACCGAGAAAATAAGGGATTAATTTTAAATCTGGAGTGGTTAAAATGGGGCTGGGTTTTTTCCACTGTGTTGATGACTCACACACCCATCACCATGCTATTAAGCTGGGTTGTATACAGATTCAGGCTTGGTAGACCTGCTGAGATTTTCCAGCATTCTTTGTTTTTTGTGAGTGAAAAATATTGTTTCTTGCATGTTATACAGATCATTATATCGTACATAGAGAAAGAAAAGAGAGTTCAGAATGTTCCAGTCACGGCCAGGGTGTTGAGAAAGGTCAACTTAATATAAGGAAGGTAAAAGCAAATTACTGCAGATGCTGGAATCTGAAACCAAAAGAGAAAATGCTGGAAAATCTCAGCAGGTCTGACAGTTTCAGTAAGGAGAGAAAAGAGCTGACATTTTGAGTCCAGATGACCCTTTGTCAAAGATAAAAGGTATAGAAAGTGAGAGATATTTATAGTGTAGAGTGAGGGAATAAAAGATGAGTCATAGCCACAAAAGCAAGGGGAAAAGGCTGCTAATGGCAGCCCGTAGAGAGAATAGAAAGCATGAATGGCCAAACGGCAGAGAAGCTGTAATCAGAGGGTAAACTGTGACAGATAAAGATATTGGGGGGGATGGGTGGGATAGAGTTAAATTGAGAAAAAGGGGGAAAGGAAAGCAAAGGGGGAGAAAAGGTAAGCAAAAGGGGATAAAATAGGGGGAAAGAGAGGGGGAAGAAAAATAAAGAAAGACAATAAAGAAATAAAAGATAGAAAACAGTTAAAAACTAAATAAAATGGAAATAAAGAAATCAAGGTGGGATGGAGCCAATCACCTGAAGTTGTTGAATTCAATGTTGAGACCGGAAGCTGTAAGGTGTCTACCTGGAAGATGAGATGCTGTTCCTCCAGCTTGTGTTGATCTTCACTGGAACATTGCAGCAGGCCAAGGACAAACATGTGCACATGGGAGCAGGATCATGTGTTAAAATGGCAAACAACCAGGTCGTCAAGGTTCTGACTGCGCACAGACCGAAGGTGCTCAGCAAAGCGACCACCACCCAGTCTACACTTGACTCCATATCAGAGACACACTGCCAACTCCCACATGTGTGCTAATCAAAATATCACATGAGTGTACAACCGTATCAGGACGCAGGCCTGGCATAGAGTCATAGAACCTTACTGTGCAGAAAGAGGCCCTTCGGCCCATCGAGTCTATACCAAACACAATCCCACCCAGACCCTACCCCTATATCCCTACACATTGACCCACTAATCCTTCTAACCTACTCTTCCCAGAACACTACGGGGCAATTTCTTAGCACAGCCAATCAACCTAACCCGCACATTTTTGGAGTGTGGGAGGAAATCGGAGCACCCAGAGAAAATTCACACAGACATGGGAGAATGTGCAAACTCCACACAGACAGTGACCCAAGCCGGGAATTGAACCCAGGACTCTGGAGCTGTGAAGCAGCAGTGCTAACCACTGTGTTACCGTGTCACCCTCCCCATGCTGGCCACTCCCCCTCTGAAACTGTGTAAAATTCTGGACCACGGGTTTGTTAGAAATGAGAGCAAGATTTTCTGCCTGAACTTATAAGGAATGGCAACAGGATTTAATGCAATGGGTGATCAGCACCCTGGGGCTGATGAAAACAGAGCGCTGTACAGCAGTGGATAAAGGTGGCAGCATCTGGAACTAGTTGTGATTGGGGATGGGGCACGCATTGCCCGTCTGACCCTGCCTGCCATTAGCTTTTACCAAGCAGCTCCCACACACTTCGTGACTTGTGTAACACAAGTCCCCACACTGGCAAAGTCTGAAAATGACACTGGATTTCAACAATTCAATATTAGTAAGGTTTTTGCCCAGCCTGAATCTATATACAACCCAGTTAATAGCATGGTGATAGGTGTGAGTGAGTCATCAACACAGTGAACATAGAACATAGAGCATAGAACATTACAGCGCAGTACAGGCCCTTCGGCCCTCGATGTTGTCCCAACCAATGGAACCAATTTTATGACCCTCTATCCTAAACTATTCCAATGCTATTCATATGCCTATCCACTGACCATTTGAACACCCTTAAACTTGGCGAGTCCACAACTGCTGAAGGCAGGGCATTCCACGTCCTTACTACTCTCTGAGTAAAGAACCCACCTCTAGCATCTGTCCTATAACTACCACCCCTTAATTTAAAGCTATGTCCCCTCATGCTATCCATCTCCATCCAAGGAAAAAGGCTCTCACTATCCACCCTATCTAACCCTCTGATCATCTTATATGTCTCAATTAAGTCACCTCTTAGCTGCCTTCTCTCTAATGAAAATAACCTCAAGTCCCTTAGCCTTTCCTCATAAGACCTACCCTCCATACCAGGCAACATCCTGGTAAACCTCCTCTGCACCCTTTCCAATGCCTCCACATCTTTCTTATAATATGGCAACCAAAACTGTACACAATACTCCAAGTGCGGCCGCACCAGAGTTTTGTTCAGTTGCAACATGACATCTCGGCTCCGAAATTCAATCCCTCTACCATTAAATGCTAACACTCTTAACAACCTTATCAAGTTGAGTACCAACTTTCAGAGATCTATGCACCTGTACACCGAGATCTCTCTGCTCATCTATACTACTGAGTCCTACCATTAGCCCTATATTCTACACACATATTACTCTTACCAAAGTGAATCACCTCACATTTTTCCACATTAAACTCCATTTGCGACTTCTCGGCCCAGCTCTGCAGCTTAGCTATGTCCCTCTGCAACTTATCTATGTCCATCCTCACAGTCTACAACTCCTCCGACTTTGGTTTCGTCAGCAAATTTACTAACCCCTCCCTCTATATCTTCATCCAGGTCATTTATAAAAACAACAAACAACAGTGGCCCCAAAACAGATCCCTGAGGTACACCACTTGTAACTAAAGTCCAGGTTGAATATATCCCATCAACCACCACCCTCTGTCTTCTATCAGCTAACCAGTTCCTAATCCAAATTGCTAAATCACCTTCAATCCCATGCATCTGCATTTTCTGCAATAATCTTCCATGGGGAACCTTATCAAACGCTTTGCTAAAATCTATGTACACCACATCAACTGCCTTACCCTTATCCACCTCTTAAGTCATCTTTTCAAAAAACTCAATAAGGTTTGTGAGGCATGACCTTCCCTTCACAAATCCATGCTGACTATCCCTAATCAATTCATTTCTTTCTAAATGACTATAAATCCTATCCCTTATAATTCTTCTAGTGCTAGAAGAGGACATGAGAAGACTTTGGCGGACAGGATGAAGGAGAACCCTAAAGTTTTTTTATAGATATGTTAAGAATAAAAGATTGGTTAGGTCAAGATTAGGGCCAGTCAAAGACAGCAGTGGGAAGTTGTGCGTGGAGCCTGTAGAGACTGGTGAGGCACTGAATGAGTATTTTTCGTCGGTCTTCACGCCGGAAAATGTTAACAGAGTTGGAGAGAATACTGGGATACAGGGTTGTAGACTAGACAGGATAGAGGTACATAAGGAGGAAGTGTTAGCTATTCTTGAGAGTACGAAAATAGATAAATCCCCTGGCCAGATGGGATTTATCCCAGGTTACTCTGGGAGGCTAGAGAGGAGATTGCAGAGCCTTTGGCTTTGATCTTCATGTCGTCGTTGGCTACAGGTATAGTGCCGGAAGACTGGAGGATGGCAAATGTTGTCCCTTTGTTTAAGAAGGGGAGCAGAGACCATCCTGCAAATTATAGACCAGTGAGCCTTACATCTGCAGTGTAAAAGATCCAGCCCCATTTTAACCACTCCAGCTTTAAAACTAATCCCTTACTTTCTCGGTTTTAGTGAAATCAGTAATTTTTCTTGTTTGAACAACGGAGGATTGCTGAGACTGTAAATCAGCCAGTCTTCGCTAACCCGAGCTCAGGACCTCCCTCCTGCTCATGTGTTACAGCCTTGAAGAGTTACAGTGTGAGTTTGCCAATACCTATCCAAGGATGTAATTGGATTGTGTTTTGTGTAAGTGCCGCTGATGGTAAATATTCAGAGATTACTGTAGGTGATGGATGACTTTTGAATTTTATAATCAGCTCATCAAAAACCACATCTTGTTCTGGGTAATGGAATTGGGCTGCTCATTACATGTCAGACCCCTGCTCTGAGCTCACTCAGGAGTTAACAAAGAAAATAAATCACATTAATAGCCTGAGCGATAACTTCAAAAATGTGGCAGAGAGAATTCCAAATCTGATAATTTAATGCTTCATTTTCCTTTCTGCAGAGAGATGAGGGAGAGGAAAGTCTGGATGAGGTTAGTGTATTTGATCATCATGGTTGCAGGAATAGGCCAGTGGAGCAAGTTTTTCAGTGATTGGTGAATAGTAACATATTCTTTACGTGTAAATTTGGAATTGGCACCATTTCTGGATGGAAAGCTCAATCATTCTGTAATTGAGACATGGTAGAAGCTGGAAAGAAAGCAATTAGCTTCATTTTGAAATAGGCCATATTGAAAATTAATAACTGGCAATGAAATGTCAATTTAATCTTTGTCTATTTACCCCAATCCAATGCTGAGGTGTCTCCTTGGAGACATCACCCTTCAAATAATTTGGATATGGGCACAGGTTAAAATACTTCTCTTTGTGGGTTTGGATGATCAAGGTAGATGATACAGGTGAGGTCTCCCTGCTCCCATCAGTACATGACCAGCACAGTAAGAAGTTTCACAACACCAGGTTAAATCTAACAGGTCTATTTGGTATCACGAGCTTTTGGAGCACCGCTCCTTCATCAACTCGTGATACCAAATAAACTTGTTGGACTTTAACCTGATGTTGTGAGACTTCTCACTGTGCCCACCCCAGTCCAATGCTGGCATCTCCACATCATACACTGCTGCCTCACAGTGCCAGGGATCCAGGTTCAATTCCCAACTTGGATCCCTATCTGTGTGAAGTTTGCACATTCTCCCTGTGTCTGCATGGGTTTTCTCCAGCTGCTCTGGTTTCCTCCCGCTGTCCAAAGACGTGCGGGTTAGGTGCATTAGCCATGCTAAATTCTCCCTCAGAGTATCCAATCAGGCACTGGAGTGTGGCAACTAGGGGATTTTCACAATAACTTCATTGCAGTGTTAACATAAGCTTCCTTGTGAGACTAATAAATAAACTTTAAAAAAAACATACTGGGGCTGTGAATTCCTCATACTCCACCATGTCCTTCAGCTCATTTTCTGAGCTAGCTATTCATAGTGATCTTCCAACAGAACTCTTGTTAAAAAGCCTCAGCTCACCAGAGTCCAGGCTCATTCCTGCAACACTGAAATAACAAGAAGACTCAGTTTTTTAAATACCAATTCAGTCCAATCAAATCCAATTCAGAGTCTCAGCAAGTGAGACATTCCCTATCTAAGTTGACGAGACAGAGCTGTCACCTCCTGTCTTGAGCTTGATCTCCATGATCCAAGCTGATTGGAGTAGGCATAGCACCTCCTCCAAGGCTTGATCTCATTTGGATCTTAGCCAAAAGGTGAGATGCCACTTTTAAAAATTGCTTCAGTTAAAGCCGCTCTGTAACCTTATGACTTCAACCAAACACAGCATATCGATACTGTACTTGATCTTAGCCAAAAGACTCAAGGAAGAAATGCCACAAAGTTTGGAACAACAATCCGACTTGCACAAGACCAGAACCCTCAGCAGCTAAATGCTCTAAGTAACGGGGAGATAAATACCACTTCAATTTCCTCTCTGTCTACTAGGAATATACAGACGTACACATTCAGAGCAGGAGTTGACCATTTAGCCCCTAGATCCTGTTCCACTATCCAGTGAGGTCACAGCTGATCTGACTGTGGCCTCAACTCCACATCTCCACCTCCCGATAACCTGTGACTCACTTGTTAGTGAAAAATCTCTCTACCTGTGCTGTAAAAGTATTCAATGACCCAAATTCCACCACACTCTGGGAATGGGAGTTCTACAGACCCTCAGCCATCAGAGGAGACATTTCTCCCCATCTCCATATTAAATGGGAGAACCATTTTTCTAAACGATGCCTCCCACACTGGGAATTTCAGGGACATCACACTCCGTTCCAAGCTTTGCCTGGCAATCCTACAGAGGACCAGGAACAGGGGTAATTAGAGGGAGGTCCTCTGGAAATCCAGGCTATGAGTAATCTGGTGGGAAGATGAAGTCAGGGGAGGGAGGGTCTTTCTGCCCAATTTTCCTCATTAATTTTACCGGTACCCTAAAGCATGTGGGACAAGATGGGAGGAACATCCTTGTGTCAACAGACTGACAAAGAAACCTACTGAGCAGCAGCTTCACATTGATTCAGCACGTTGCAATTGAACAAGTGTAGCTGACTCGGAGTCTCTCTCACTCTCACCAGCTGCCATTGGCCTGTTGGAAGGACCTTGCAGGGTTGTATGAAGGTAATAAAGGAATTGTAAAATTAAGGTGCTTAAGCATTTTGATTTCTTTTTCCAAACCTCCCCCTCCCCCACAAGCTGCCAATCTGTATCTTGACCTTGTGCTGTTTTCAGTGAGTTCTGACCTGTATTCTGTAATGAGCATATTCTGCTTTGCTGCTTACCAGGGACCTTCAAACTGGTAAGTTTGAGTAAGACCTACTGTGTACAGTTCTGGTCACCCTATTATATAAAGGATATTATTAAACTAGAAAGAGTGTAGAAAAGATTTACTAGGATGCTGCCAGGACTTGATGGTTTGAGTTATATGGAGAGGCTGGATAGACTGGGACTGTTTTCTCTGGAGCGTAGGAGGCTGAGGGGTGATCTTATAGAGGTCTATAAAATAATGAGGGGCACAGATCAGCTAGATAGTCAATATCTTTTCCCAAAGGTAGGGGAGTCTAAAACTAGAGGGCATAGATTTAAGGTGGGAGGGGAGAGAAGCAGGTGTCCAGAGGCAAAATTTTTGCACCATGGTGAGTGTCTGGAACAATCTGTCAGAAGTAGTAGTAGAGGTGGGTACAATTTTGTCTTTTAAAAAGCATTAAGTCAGTTACATGGGTAAGATGGATATAGAAGGATACGGGCAATTGGGACGAGCTTAGAGGTTTTACAAAAAAGGGTGGCATGTACAAGTTGGGTGGAGGGGCCTGTTTCCATGTTATAAAGCTCTATGATTCTAAGTTGCATTAACCCTTGTCATTAGTACAATCATAACCATTCCAATATCCATGAAATCATTATCATTATCATTATCTTGAACCTAACAACCTTCTATTTTGTTACACGTATTCCACCCCCATCCCTTTCTACAACATAAGACTCATCACATTCTTTTCCTTTTCTAGACTCTGAAGACTCGTACACACTCGAAACATTCACTCTGCTTCTTTCTCCACAGATACTGCCAGACCTACTGAGCTTTATCCACCCATCATTTTCTGTTTTTGTTTGAGATTTCCAGTATCTGCAGCATTTTATTTTATATCATATTGGCCTGTGGAAGTTTCTGGAAATAAAGCTTTCTTCAGTTTTACTTTGTCTTCACCCAGAGAATGGTAAGCCTGTAGAATTCATTACCATGTCATGCTAAAACACTGACTGTATTTAAGAGGCAGCTGGATATAGCACCTGGAGTGAACGGGATCAGAGGTTATGGGGAGAAAGCAGGATTAGGCTATTGAGTTAGTCATGATCATAGTTCATGATCATAATGAATGGCGGAGCAGTTAGAAGGGTCGAATGGCCTCCTCCTGCTTCTATCTTCTATGTTTCTATGTATGTCTTTACCTTCCAATAGCAGATGTGCACCAAGATCTGTAATTCTGTCCTTCTTTCCAGTGGTAGAGAGCATCCTTTTGTCTCAAACATGTGAATGAAAAGGTTTCCAAGGCCACCCCAAAACAGTTAATATCTTTGTCAGACAGTTATGTAAACCACAGAAGACTATAAATGACGGCGAAGATAATTTCTTTGTTGAGATTTATAGATGTATGGAGTCTCCATTGTATTTCCGACACTCTGTCTGCTGAATGACTGCTGCATTGTGCCAAAGAAAGGTCAGTCTAATTATTGAGTGTCTGTGAGGGAAAGAGCATTGTACAAAACATCTCAGACGAGTCTGCTCGTTCTACAAGGAGAAGCCCTTGGATTTTAAGAATTCAGCAGCAGGAGGGGAGCCTTTCATTCAGTAGAACACTTTTCACAGGTCAATCACAAAGACTGTCATGTCATTATCCTCAAAAATATCTGCAGCCAAGTCACGCAACATTAAAATTCCTTCAATGATGCCACATTCAAAAGCTTGGTGTCACTCTAATGACTGTTATCATTCATTTAATGTGCTTCAAATTGAAGAGCAGCAGCTGGAAATAGGAGATTAATGACTCAGATAAAGACACAATAGATTAAATAGTGCACAGACTCTGAGAGTTAGGTTTGCTTCATTCTTTGACTCAGAGTGCCCAGTGTTCTTTTATTATCTCGTGAATAGGCTCACATAGTCCTTGCAGATACAATGATGAGTGGTTTACTGCTGTGCTCAAAGATTCCCCCGACTCAGCACTGCTGTGAGTTTCTTCCAAAATCTTCCAATCCCAGTTTTCACAGAAATGTGCAGGTCCCCAACTCCTTGAAGGTGGCAGCACAGGTGGAGAAGGTGGTGAAAAAGGCATATGGCATGCTTGCCTTTATTGGGTGGGATACAAAAATCTGGAGTCTGATGTTGCAGCTGTATAGAACATTGGTGAGGCCACATTTGGAATACTGCATCCAGTTCTGGTTGCCGCACTACCAGAAGATTGTGGAGGTTTTGGAGAGAGTGCAGAGGAGGTTTACCAGGATGTTGCCTGGTATGGAAGGTCTTAGCTGTGAAGAGAGATTGTGTAAACTGGGGCTGTTCTTCCTGGAAAGACGGAGAATGAGGGGAGACCTAATAGAGGTGTATAAAATTATGAAGGGTATAGATAGGGTGAACAGTGGGAAGCTTTTTCCCAGGTCGAAGGTGACAAACACAAGGGGTCATGGGCTCAAGGTGAGAGGGGCGAGGTATAATTCCGATATCAGAGGGACGTGTTTTACACAAAGAGTGGTGGGGGCCTGGAATGTGCTGCCAAGTAGGGTAGTGGAGGTGGACACGCTGGGATTGTTTAAGACTTATCTGGATAGTCACATGAACAGATTGGGAATGGGGGATACAAACAATTGATCTAGTTGGACCAATGAGCGGAGCAGGCTTGGAGGGCCGAAGGGCCTGTTTCCTGTGCTGTATTGTTCTTTGTTCTTTGTTGTTCCCCTTCTGGGAATCTATCCAAATGGATAAAAGTCAGGAGCAGATGGGACAGGATCCCGTGTTTTACAGCATTAGCTGCTGTACAGTAAGTGTAAAGCTCCAGTTATTGGACAAAGTTTTAAATGTCTGGTCATTAGTTGGATTTTCCGTTCCTGCCGGGGATAATGCAACAGCAGCGGGGATTACATGTAACAGGAAATTTCATTGATAGTGGTGGGACCAGTAGATCTCGCTGCTGGCCAATTTAAAACTGCTTCTACTGCCCTGAACATAGTGTGGGAGTGTGCATAACTCCCACCCATTGAGTATTAATGAACGGAGCAGTGGGTGAACAGGTAAGTGAGTGATTTTCTGCTCAGTGTGTTAATTGGGTCATGGTGGAATGTTAACCCCACCTGGGATGAGGTGCCATTTCGGAGAGATACCAGCCAGTTAATTAGGAGTGGCAATGAGAGTTCCCAGCAGTTGGGCATGAAAGTTAGTTCGGGGCAGGCTGACAGATTCCAGCGAGGGGTTTGTGGAATCAACAAAACTCATCTCCAAACTCCATGGCCTGGGCCTCAGCTCCTCCTTCTGTGACTGGACTCTGGACTTCCGAACCCGCAGACCAGAACTAGTGAAATAGACAACAACACCTCCTTCTCGATCATCCTCAACACCGGTGACCCACAACGCTGTGTTCTCAGCCCATTATACTCCCTGCAAATTTCCCTCCAACTCGATTTCCAAGTTTGCTGATGACACCATCATAGTGGGTCAAATGTTAAACAATAATAGGACAGAGCACAGGAATGAGAGAGAGAATCTGGTGAACTAGTGCAGCGACAATAATCTCTCCTTCAATTGCAACAAAAATGAAGGAGATTGTCATTGACTTCAGGAAGTCTCACACACTCACACACACACACACACATGCACACACCCGCACACACACACACCCGCACACACCACACCCAGCACACACACACAGACGCACAGAGACGCACACATATACACACACACACAGAGACGCCACAACGCACACCACAGACCACACACACATGCACAGACACACACACACACACACAGAGACGCACACACACACACACAGATGCACAGACACACACACAGAGCACAGTCACATACACCACCACACACACACAGACGCACACACACACACACAGACACACACACACACCTACACACACACACACAGACGCACACACACACACACAACACACACACACACCAGACACACACACACACACAGACGTAGACAGACAGACAACACACAGACACACAGTCACACACACACACACACACACAGATGCACAGACACACACACACAGACACACACAAACAAACAAAAACGCATGTATGCCCACACACACTGATATTCACACACATACACACTGACAAATATATACACAGGTTCTTGCAAAAAGGCAAAATGACAGCTTGAGAATCGTACCGATTCCAGGCAGACTAATCCGCTAATATATTCCTTTACTATTTGATTTTTTTCTGCTGACTGGCAGGTTCCAGCTCATTTCTGTAATTTACATTAAACATTGCTTTCATGTACTTTGATTTATAACTGGGTTGAATTGTACTATTTTAACATTGTGATATTGTGATCCTGTGCCAATACGCAGCGCACATCAAAACCGGCAAATTCTCTTCCGGCACCTTGAAGTAGAAATGATGATGGCGATTCTCCCAAATCGCCGAATTGGTGGGAAAACTGTTCTAGATCATGACTGTTTCTTCAGTGCAGCTTCAGATCCGAACCTCCGCATTCTGTGCACTGCAGAAGTCACAATCGTGAATCTCATTCAAAACCCGGGTGGCGGGATGTATTTGTGCCGGAGTTTGATGGCTCTGGAACTCTGCATTTGCCCAGATCTCTCCCTGTTTTCTGACCAGCACGGAATCCCCACAGTGCTGCCCCTCCAGCCTCCCACCCACCTGATTGTGACCCCCACAACAATTCCACCCTGTCAAACCACCACCCCCGAGGGTCAGACCTCCTCCACCCCGCCCCACTGAGCCAGGCCCCCTGGCAGCGCACCCCCCCCCCCCACCCCGTCCTAGCCTGCCCCAATTGCTGCCCTCTCTCTATCGCAGACAGATCCCAGGGCAGAGCTCCTCGCCCCCACAAATCACGCCTTAGGTCCTGCTCACAATAGACCCCACTTCCTTGACACTGCCCAATGCCTGAAGGGCAGTGCCAGCATTCCCTCTGGCATGGGCACTTTACCCATTGGGCAGTGCCGGGGGCACAGGTTGGCACTGCCAGAGTGCCCTGCCCAAGGAGCACTAACCCCGTCATCCAACCACCTGGGTACTCTGAGTTCCCCCCTTCGCTCTGTTGGGGTCTCTCACTAGTTCCCCAAATGTGGGGAACCTATTCTAAACCCCATTGGAGTGAAGTATTCCTGGCGGGGAGGGAGATGCTATCAGGCTTGGCAATTTCCATGCCAGTCCCAGTTATCACATGCAAAATATATTTAAATGACACTAAAAAAGATTCAGATAACTTACCTCACTTCCTGCCAGTTTGGAGCATGGTCTGGATTGTGACTGTTCTCCAGCTCTGGGAGATGCACGTGTTCCCCATGCACGCGCAAATCCCATGAAATTACCGGCACCGGATTCTCCCGACCGGACCACCAGAAATGTTGCGGCTCGCGATGGGAGAATTGGGTCCGAGATTTTTTCCCAGGCTCCTCACACAGTTCATTTACATGGCGGAGTGAAAGCAGATTGAAACCTTACCTGGGCAGTGATGCACTCGTGTCATCCTCCCACTGACTCCCGATGGGGACAGGAGTTCGCAGAGAGTTCTGTCAGGGATGAATGCTCAGGAAGAGCAGCCTCTCTAGATTGCTGCTGTGTACAGAATGATCAAGTAATCCTTTGTTACTGATCGCTAATATCCACTCACCCACAGTAACCCCACGTAATTTGACATCTTTATCATCCTGAAAAGTTGAGGGGTTCATTGGTGTTCACTCAATGCCAGTGTGTCAACTGGACTAAGATATAAACCAATCCAAACTCTCCAATTGCAGAGATTCTAAAGACCTCAGTCTAAGACATTCTTGCTATTTCTGTGAGACTGTAACTCTGTCATTCTGAATCCCCAGCCAAATGTCATTCCTCTATGGACCCTGCAGATTCCCATAAGAATCCTTGATGCTTCAAATGGATAATGTCAGCAAACTCTAGGTCACAGGCCCACCTGATGGGTTAATATCCCAGTCCTTCAATAATATCCACTGCATTTTGATTGCAACCCCTTTATACGAAATTTATTCCTCCCCTGGATAAGGAGACAAGCAGGCCAAACAATGTGAGATCTCACCAAATCCGTGGTTAACACACC
>JAGIQG010000029.1:2016522-2075571 GCA_024679065.1 Sphyrna mokarran | reverse complement strand
CAGAAGTCTTCCATGGGCCACCTTATCAAACGCCTTACTAAAGTCCATTATATACCACATCAACCGCCTTACCCCCATCCACCTCCTTAGTCACTTTTTCAAAAAACTCAATGAGGTTAGTAAGGCAACGACCTACCCTTCACAAAACCATGCTGACTATCTCCAATCAATTCATTACTCTCTAAATAACTATAAATCCTATCCCTAATTATTCTCTCCAATACTTTGCCCACAACAGAATTAAGACTCACTGGCCTATAATTCCCTGGAAGGTCTCTCTTCCCCTTCTTGAACAACGGAACCACATTCGCTATCCTCCAGTCCTCCGGAACCACACCCGTAACCAACGACGACCTGAAGATCAGACCCAGAGGCTCTGCAATCTCCTCTCTTGCCTCCCAGAGAATCCTAGGGTAAATACCGTCCGGCCCAGGGGACTTATCCAACTTCAAACCCTCGAGAATATCTAGCACATCCTCCCTATCTACTTCGATACTTCCAGTTTGCTACCTGTACCTCAGTGTTCTCCATAACTACATTTACATCACCCTGCGTGAATACCGAAGAGAAATATTTATTCAGTACCTCTCCAATCTCCTCAGGCTCCACGCACAACTTCCCACTGCTGTCTATGACTGGCCCTAATCTTGCCCCAATCTTCTATTCTTAACATATCTAAAGAAAGCTTTAGGATTCTCCTTAATCCTATCAGCCAAAGTCTTCTCGTGTCCTCCTCTTAGCTCTCCTCAATTCACTCTTTAGCTCCCTCCTGGCTAATCTATAGCTATCCATTGCACTAACCGAGCCTTCAATCCTCATCCTGACATAAGCCTCCTTTTTCCTTTTAACCAGCAAATCAACTTTTTTCGTACACCAAGGTTCTCTTACTCGACCATTTCCTCCTTGCCTGACAGGGACATACTTATCAAGGACTCGCAGCAGCTGCTCCTTGAATAAGCTCCACATTCCAGATGTTCCCAGTCCCTGTAGTTTCCTAGTCCAATCTATGCACCCTAATTCTCTCCTGATGGCCTCATAATTACCCTTCCCCCAGCTATAACTACTGCCCCCAGCTTCATGCCTATCCCTATCCATCACTAAGGTGAACGTAACCGAATTGTGGTCACTATCACCAAAATGTTCACTAACTTCCAAGCCTAACACCTGGTCTGGCTCATTGCCCAGCACCAAATCCAATGTAGCCTCACCTCTAGTTGGCCTATCTACATACTGAGTCAAAAAACCCTCCTGCACACTTTGTACGAAAACTGACCCCTCTAACGAGCTAGAGCTATAGCTATTCCAATCAATATTAGTAAAGTTAAAGTCCCCCATAACAATTACCCTATTACTTTCACTCCTGTCCAGAATTGACTTTGCAATCCTTTCCTCTACCTCTCTAGAACTTTTAGGAGGTCTATAAAAGACTCCCAACAGGGTGACCTCTCCTTTCCTGTTTCTAATCTCAGCCCATACTACCTCAACAGACAAGTCCTCATCAAACTTCTTCTAATGGGATGAAGAAGTACAATATAAGGGGTAGGAGTCTTAGCTGTGTTGTAGAGCAGAAGGATCTCGGGGTCTAGGTCCATAGGACTCTTAAATCAGCCTCGCAGGTGGAGGAAGTGGTCAAGAAGGCGTACGTGTACTGGCCTTCATTAATCGAGGAATAGAGTTCAGGAGTCAGGAGGTAATGATGCAACTCTATAAGACTCTTGTCAGACCCCACTTGGAGTATTGTGCGCAGTTCTGGTCGCCTCATTATAAGAAGGATGTAGAGGCTATTGAGAGGGTTCAGAGGAGATTTACAAGGATGTTGCCTGGATTGGGAGGCAGGCCTTACGAAGATAGGTTGAGGGAGCTGGGACTCTTCTCACTGGAGAGACGTAGGTTGAGAGGCGACCTGATAGAGGTTTATAAAATGTTGAGAGGAATAGATAGGGTGGACTATGGGTCCACTACGGTGGTCACTACGAGAGGACACAGATTTAAGGCGCAGGGAAGCAAATACAAAGGAGATGTCAGGGGTAGGTTTTTCACTCAGAGGGTGGTGAGTGAATGGAACCGACTGCCGTCGGAGGTTGTTGAGGCAAACTCACTGGGGTCTTTTAAAAGATTTCTGGATGAGTATATGGAAACGAATAGGATAGGGGGTTATAGATAGGTCTGTGGATTGGTAGATGTGATCAGCGCAACTCGTGGGCCGAAGGGCCTGTTTGTGCTGTACTGTTCTATGTTCTATGTTCCATGATTGTCAGCGTAGTCCAGTCCATCCTGCAAACCAGCCTACCATTAATTAACTCTGTCTACACTTCCTGCTGTCTTGATAAAGCAGCCAGTGTAATCAAGGACCCTGTATGCCCATAGACATACTCTCTTCCACCACCTATCACAAAAAAGATTCAGAAGTCTGAGATCATGTACCAGCTGGCTCAAGAACAGCTTCTTCCTTGTTGCCATCAGACTTTTGAATAGATCTACCATATATTAAGCTGATCTTTTGCTGTATCCTAGCTTTGACTGCACCCTCACCTTTCTCTCTCCCCTATGTGCTCTATGAATGCTATGTTTTGTCTATATGGCAAACAAAAAACAAAAAAACTTTTTACTGTATCCCAATACACGTGACAATAATGAATCGAATCAAATTTTTTAAAAAAATTTAACTCTTGAAGAGAGTAGTTTGACTGCCGAATTAGGAGAGACCTTTGCAAATAAAATCAGAATCAAAACAATTAGGGATGTAATACAATATATACACTGGATGTGCACCATCACTTTGAGGGCTCACAGAAAGCTTCCCATTCTTTTCAGTGCAAATCCATCATCGGTATGGATTCGAGAAAAGCAACAGTGTAACCAGACAAACTATTTTCGAAGTGTCCATTTGACTGAAATAGCCACGAGTGCAGACTCAATAGTTGATTCCTCTTTACCTGTACAGATACCTTCTCAGCATTCAGAAGGTAACCGAGCCAATCTTTATCAAAGAAATCATTCTCCAACATCTTAGAAAATCCTCTCAATACAGACAAGGTTAAATATGCTGAACTATGAGGGCAATTCTCTCTGCATGTACCACCATGCCTGCCTCTCTCCATCCACCCTTTTTCAAAAAGCAGTTTGTTTCATCTAAGCAGAATTTGATTTGATTTGATACATGTATTAGTATACAGTGAAAAGTATTGTTTTTTGTGTGCTATACAGACAAAGCATACCGTTCATCAAGAAGAAATGAGAGTACAGAATGTAGAACTAGACTAAAAAATAGAATTAGAAGGTATGCTAGACACAGCTTGCAAGACGTTGCCTCGCTCTGGTGCTATCTTGGGACCCACTCAGGATGTTTTAGTGAGCAGATTATTACAAACTAAATAGAAGAAGAAAGAAACAGACTGGTAGCTAACTGCATATTTCCTGAGTCTTATGATCATAGAGCTTGCAGTTCAAGTGAAGGATCCCACATTAAACAATAAATCCAATTGAGTCAGAATCTGACAGTCTGTGTACTAAACCAGTGCTTTTGAAGTTTAGATTAGTTAGCTGGGGTCTGCACCTTATAATTCAGCTGTTTATTCTAAAAGAAATCGAACATTTGAATTCAACATAAAAGTTACATTCTATTAATAGAGAAAGTTGCAACTTTGTGCTAAAAAAAGATAATCTGAAATAAAAGCCTATAACCAAAAACCAGAGAAACAAGATTGCTGTTTACATTGAAAGACCCACATTTGTAGACACATCTGACCATGTTGTTAGCTTAGATTGAAACTTCAACTAACAACACAAATGTTTATCCAAATGTTGGCTTTCTCTGCTTGCACCATAACCCAAACTAGACAACAGCTGTAACAGGATAGTGTATAAACCATCGAAAACTGGAGCAAGCAAAAGACCAGCAAAAGTAATCTTCAAATCATCTGAACATTGAACTCCTGGTTTTTATATTTCCAGATTCTCAATGAAAGAAATTGTAAACTTACGGTTTGGTGTTGCAGATAGCAAATGTAGAAAAAGTCAGATCAACATATCAAGGATTTGTGTGGGATTAGTGTGCATAAAGTAAGCCTCACTGTGAGTCACATTACACCTACTCTGAGCTACTAGTGCAGAAAGCCTCTTTCCTCCCACCGTGTCATATATCCATGAATATTTAAACAACCTAAACAAAATTCAATGCTATTGTAATCTTTTTCTATTTCATAGGGTATGGGCATTGCTGGTTCAGCATGCATTTACTGCTCTCCCTCATTGCCCTGGAGACGATGATGGTGAGCCACCATCTTAAACCATTGCAATCCAAATGTCGATTAGAACCTTTATAGGTCAAATAGTTTGATGGGGCACTTTTTGTACAGTGTGTGCAGGAAGGTTTCCTGACACAATATGTGGATAAGCCAACAAAGGTGGGGTCACATTGGACTTGGTATTGGGTAATGACCAGGACAAGTGTTAGATTTGTTTCTGGGAGAGCACTTGAGATAGTGACCACAATTCAGTGTCTTTCGTTATTGCCACAGAGGGGAATAGGGTCACACCACAGGGCAAGGTTTATAATTGGGGCAGGGGTAATTATTATGCAAGTAGGCAAGAATTAGGGAGCACAAGATGGGAACAGAAACTGTCAGGTATGGGCACAAATGAAAAGTGGAGCCTATTCAAGCAATAAATACTATGTGTCCTTGATAGGTATGTCTTCAGGCAGGGAGGAAATGGCCAAGTGAGGGAACCATGGTTCACAAAGGAGGTTGAATGTCTTGTCAAGAGGAAAAAGGAAGCACATGTAAGGATGAAAAAGCAAGGTTCAGTTGAGTCGCTTGAGGGTTACAAGGTAGGTAGGAACGGGTTAAAAAAAATGGCTTAGGAGAGCTAGGAGGGGGCATGAGAAGTCCTTGGTGGGTCAGATCAAGGAAAACCTGAAGGCTTCTACTCTTATGTGAGAAATAAAAGAACGACCAAGGTGAGGTTAGGGCCAGTCAAGGATAAGTAGTGGGTACTTATGCATAGAGTCAGAAGAGATAGATGCAATGTTGAAATGAATACTTTTCTTCACTGTTCACTAAGGAGAGTGGCCATGTTTTTGAGGATGACAGTGAGATATAGCTGATAGGATGGAGAAGGTAGATGTTCTGAGGGAAGATGTTTTAGCAATTTTGAAAAACCTGAGGGTCGATAAGTTCTCCCAGGCCAGATGGGATACATCCGAGGATACTTTGGGAGGCAAGGGGTGGAATTGCGGAGCCTTTAACTTTGATCTTTGGGTCCTCACTGTCCACAGGGATTGTGCCAGAGGATTGAAGAATGGTGAATATTGTTCCTCTTTTCAAGAAAGGAAATAGGAATGACCCTGGTAATTACAGGCCAATTAGTCTTACTTAGGAGGTCAATAAGTTGATGGAAAAAGTCCTGAGGGATAAGATTTCTGACCATTTGGAAAGATGCAGCTTTATCCAGGATAATCAGCATGATTTCATGAGGGGTAAGTCTTGCCTCATAAATTTGACTGAATTCTTTGAGGAGGTAAATAAGTAAATAGATGAAGGTGGAGCAGTTGAAGTCATATACATACATTTCAGTAAGGCATTTGATAAGGGTTCCCATGGTAGGCTCATGAAAGAAGTAAGGAGTTGTGGAATAAAAAGAAATTTGGCCAATTGGATAACTAACTGGCTATCTCACAGAAGACAGAAGGTGGTGGTGGAGGGAAAATTTTCAGACTGGAGGCCAGTTATCAGAGGTGTACCACAGGGATCAGTGCTGAGTCTTCTGCTATTTGTGATTTTTACCAATGACTTGGAAGAGGGGGCTGAAGGGTGGGTTAGTAAATTTGCTGATGACACCACGATTGTTGGAGTAGTGGATGAGTAGAGGGCTCTTGTAGGCTGCAAAGAGACATTGATAGGATGCAGAGCTGAGCCAAAAAGTGGTAGATAGAGTTTAACCCTGATAAGTGCAAGGTGATTCATTTTAGTAGGACAAACTTGAGTACAGATTACTGGGTCAAAGGCCGGGTTCTGAGCAACGTGGAGGAACAGAGAGATCTTGGGATTCACATCCACAGATCTCTGAAGGTTACCATTCAAGTGGATAGAGCCATAAGAAGGCTTAATACGTGCTAGCGTTTATTAACAGGGATTTGAGTTAAGAGTCGTGGGATTATGCTGCAACTATACAGGACCTTGGTGAGACCACATTTGAAATAGTGCGTGGAGTTCTGGTCACCTCACTATAAAGGAGGATGTGGGAGCCTTGGAAGGAGTGCAGATGAGATTTACCAGGATGCTGCCTGGTTTGGAGAGTAAGTCTCATGAGGAAAGACTGATGGAGCTGGGGCTTTTCTCTTTACAGCAGAGGAGGATGAGAGATGACTTAACAGAAGTTTATAAGGTGTTGTGGGGGAAAGAGTGGACAGTCAGAGGTTATTTCCTCAGGTGGATGTAGCTGTTACTAGGAGACATTAGTTGAAAAGGTCAAGGCTCATGGGATACAAGGACAAGTAGCTAGATGGATAAGTAACTGGCTTGGTAATAGGAGACAGAGAGTAATAGTGGAAGGGTGTTTTTCTCGCTGGAGATCAGTCACTAGTGGTGTGCCGCAGGGCTCGGTACTGGGACCTCTTCTATTTGTAATATATATAAATAACTTGGAAGAGGGAGTAAGTGGAGTGATCAGCAAGTTTGCAGACAATACAAAGATGGCTGGACTTGCGGATAGTGAGGAGCATTGTCAGGCGATGCAGCGGGACATAGATAGGCTGGTAGCTTGGGCAGACAGATGGCAGATGGAATTCAATCCTGATAAATGCGAGGTGATGTATTTCGGGAGAAAGAATGTAGTGGGGAGGTATATGATAAAGGGTAGACCTATTAAGAGCATAGAAACGCAGAGGGACGTGGGGGTGCAGGTGCACAAGTCTCTGAAGGTGGCAGAGCAGGTGGAGAAGGTTGTGAAGAAAGCATATCGTATGTTAGCCTTTATAGGAAGGGGTATAGAGTACAAGAGCTGGCCTTTAATGTAGCAGTTGTATAAAACGTTGGTTAGACCTCATTTGGAATACTGCGTCCAGTTCTGGTTGCCTTACTATCGGAAGGACGTGGAGACTCTGGAGAGAGTGCAGAGGAGGTTTACCAGGATGCTGCCTGGTATGGAAGGTCTGAGTTACGAGGAGAGGTTAGGCAAATTGGGGCTATTTTCCTTAGAAAGACGTAGACTTAGAGGAGATCTAATAGACATGTACAAGATTATGAGGGGTATAGATAGAGTAAACAGGGTTAAGCTTTTTCCTAGGATGGACTCAAATAGTACAAGAGGTCACGGGCTTAGGGTGAGGGGGGTAAGGTATAATTTGGATGCTAGAGGGAGTTTTTTCACACAGAGGGTGGTGGGGATATGGAATGCGCTGCCAAGTAAAGTGGTGGAGGCAGGCACTCTGGGGATATTTAAGAAATACTTAGATGGGCACATGAACAGAATGGGAATGGACGAGTATAGAAAACTAATTTAAAATAGGGATCATGAGTCTTGGGAGTCCCTAGGAAGTGTGTGAATAGATGATGATATTGATGTACTTGTTTTTATCCTACAGGTGCTTTGGTCCTCCTTGTTGTCTAACGAGGGGCATACACGCGATAGGTCATGAGAGGACTGCTCTTGGATTTTTTCGAGAGTATCCTAGTGCTTCACATTGTTAGTGTATGCTTGACCTGGACCGTTTGATGGGCAACACGACAACTCAGTGACTATCGCTGTGCTGTGCGGATACATGGATTTGGGCCTGTGTCTGTGGGAGTTTGAGCATTTTCCCTGTGCTTGCGTGGGTTTTCTTCGGGTGCTCCGTTTCCTTCCACATCCCAAAAATGTGCTCTTAGGCTAATTGTCCTAATTAGGCCAAATTTTCTCAAATTTGGTTTTTAATCCATAGATCTATAAACATAAACAGGGATCACGGGTAGAGGTGGGAACATCGGGGTGGTGGCGCGGGTTCGTTGGGCCAAAGGGCCTGTTTCCTTGCTGTATTGTTCTTTGTTCTTCTTATAAATATAAAGTTCATGGTGGGAGATATAGGAGGGATGTCCCAGACAGATTCTTTATTCAGAGAGTACTTGTGATGTGGAATGCTCTGCCTGCTGTGATAGTGGAGTTGGACACTTTAGGAACTTTCAAGCAGTTATTGGATAGGCACGAGGAGCACACCAGTATGACAGGGAGTGAGATAGCTTAATCTTGGGTTCAGACGTAGCTCAGCACAACATTGAGGGCCAAAGGGCCTGTACTCTGCTGTACTGTTCTACATTTTATGTAATCCACATGTTGTAGGTACACGCACAGTGCTGGTAGGAACGGAGTTGCTGGACTTTGATGACTGAGATATGCTTTCAAGAAACTTAAGGGCTGTTGCTGATGTTTCCATGCGTCCGTTTGCCTTGTTTTCTCTCGGTTATAGGGGTCACAAGTTTGAGGTGCTTTCAAAGGAAAATATACCAGTATCAAAAAGGTTCCCATCCTGATCACAGTTCTGCTCTTCTGTTGCAAAATGTCCTTTTGTGAACATTGGGTAACAGTCAGAATAGACACAATAATTGTTGAATAGTATGCTAAGAGTCACTGACCTGGGTAGTATAAGAATGGCTAAAAGCAAACTGGGTGAAGTATTGGGGCAACCAGTCACTGGAACAACATCAGTAACCAATACCTGGAGAGAGAGAGAGAGAGAGAGAAAAAGAAAAGGAAAAACAAGCAGTACACAGGACATTGTGGAATGCTGAGTGTCGTATTTTGTTCGGAAAGTAAAACTAGAAAAAGTAGATATGAACCTACAAACAACTATCTCATTCAAATGTAAATGGAGTTGCAGTAAAATGCTTTGCTCTCTATTCTTCAATCGGATAAAAAATACAATTTTTTCAGTGACAAAATGAGCAGAGCATTTTCCCCAAGGGCACTGGAGAGAGAGGTCATTATCTCCAACCTGTCAATATGTCTAACAATTGTTGAGGTCACAGCAAATATAGCACCTATCAATATCAGGAGCATTTTCATGTTGGCAAAGTGTACCAAAGTATTTCTACATAGTGCCAGAGCTCCAAAAATACTCAGTTACATTTAACCTACATCAAGTTATCTACCCTAATTTAGTTGCATTCAGCTTAATGACAAAACGAAGTCCAATTTACTGAGATATGTATGCCATTTTAACAAGAAGTCCAAATACAGCCTACAATCTCAAGCAAAAGCAGGAATCCAGGCTAGACAAGGTCCAGATTAGCAAGATTTTTTTTAATTACCTAGCTTTGGAGCTCAACAGGAGAGTTCCTCAAGACACCATCAGCATACTTGGACCTTTTCTCAACCAATCATATTTTTCAAACTGCAAACTTCCCTGTCGCCTTATTCATTTTGGGGGAATATTTCTGTGGCACGACTGGAATTTGCAAACCCCGTGAGGTAAAATCATTTGGGCCTTATACTTCACGTTGCCAAGTGTTTGCCATTAACCTCAGGGTCCGGTTTACGAATAGGGACCAGATACGAAGATGGAGTTCAGATGGACAGTTCAGTGTGATGATTGCAAGTGGAAGCTTTTGAAAATGGTGGGGCATTTTCATCAAAGGTTCTGCCAACACTGGAGGATATAGAGAGTACAAGTTAGGGACACAGAGCTGGACAGAGACAACATCATGGGTTTAGAGACAAGAATGAGAATGCTGAAATTAACCCACTTGTGAGCAGAGATTCATTAGAAGATGGCAACGAAAAGGGCAGCATGGAATAGAATGAGGTCAACAGATTCAATAATAAATGGTAATATACTACATATATTGGAATCCCAAATAAAAACAGAACATACCGGAAATATTTAAAATGGCAACATCAGGGGACAGAATTTCCAAAACACACAATTTTGTGGAATTATTTTCCCTCTCAGTGGTCCTTTCCTGCCTAGACTACAAGCTTTTAACGCCTAAACGATCATCACCTATTTCTTATTACAGATTTTTATTTATTCCCAGCCTATAGAACCCTAGCTCTCAGGGACACCAAGTAGAATCCCCAAGAGACGTAAGACAAAATCATAAAATCATAGAATCCCTACGGTGTAAGAGGCCATTAGGGTCAAAACTAACTAGCAAGTCAGAACCAACTCTCTGACAGGGTATCTTACCCCCCGATCCCCATAATCCCACATATTTACCATGACTAATCCATCTAATTTACGGAAACACAGGGGAATTTAGCATGGCCAATCCACCCAACTTGCATACATTTGGAGTGTAGGATGAAACTGGAACACCCGGAGGAAACCCACAAAGACACAACGGGAATGTGCAAACTCCGCAGACACAAGGTCGGAACTGAATCCAGCTCCTTGGCACTGTGAGGCACAGTCCACCATGCCACTGTCAACTAATGGAAGCCTAGTACAAACTCACCTTCCCACCTTTACAAACTGCTGTAGGGTGGACAAAAAAGAATCAGAACACAAATGGAGGGTAGAATGCAGAACTGGAATATACTTTCATGGTCCAATTGATGGCTATTTCACAGTTCATAATACCAAGCCCTTTGTCAGGCACCTTTAAACCACTTCCCACGATTCCGTACTCTTTATTAATACTGCTGTCTTATATTTAGACATACAGGCAGACTGGTATTTATGTGGTGCTTTTCACAGCCACCAGACATCTTAAAGCTCTTGATAGCCAATGCATTTACTTTGAAGTGTAGTCATGTAACATACAACCACTATGCACAGTAAGATGATATTGCATTCATCATAACACATAATGCCTCTATGAACCATGGTTGGGCCTGCCCGCATTTGTATGGTGACACCAACAGGGATCAGCAGCATGGGCATCACCGATAGCTCTGAAAATCAGGATGACATATGCATGAGCGTGCACCTCGGTTTCCTGGTGACCATCATTTCCTAGGAGCAGTGGTGTTGAAAGGCAAGCCAAATGTGCTCCCAGGAGTGCCTAGTCTTTCCAGTGAGGTTTGGCTGGTTCTGGGTGTTTGAGAGTTCTGGGACTGGCTTGCCTGTGGGCATGCCCAGTGCTGTGGTCTCTGTGGCCTTGCTCTGTAACGTCATGAACTCATGTCCTGCCTGACAGCAACAGCCAACACTGATAATCCACTGACTGTTTCATAATGATGTTTTAGCCTTGTTGCAGGTGGAGCAATTCCCTCCAATGTGACTTCCCTGCCATCGGGGTCGTGGTGCCAGAACGTCACTGCTCACTGCAGGAGCTGGTGGTCCTTTGGGACTGATTTTGAAGTATTTGGACTGCATTGATCTGGAGGGATGGCTTTGCTTTGGGGCTGGTGTAGTGAAGCAGCAACCACAATGGTGTTGTCTTCAAGGGCAGCACAGTGGTTAGTACTGCTGCTTGTTTTCATACTTTAAACCTCTATGATTCTATAGGCATTTAGATAGTTACATGGGCACAATGGGTATAGAGGGATATCGGCCAAAGGTGGGCAACTGGGATTAGCCTAGGAGTTTAAAAAAAATGGGCAGCATGGACAAGTTGGGCCAAAGGGCTTGTTTCCATGCTGTAAACCTCTATGATTCTAAGTCTTATAACGCCAGGTTAAAGTTCAAGAGGTTTATTTGGTAGCAAAAGCCACTAGCTTTGGGAGCGCTGCTCCTTTGTTAGGTAAGTGGGAGTTCTGTTCACAAACACACATCTTTTATTATACCAAACCCGCAATCACTCACCAGGGTCATGTCTTTAAGTGCCCTCTTTGTGAACAGAACTCCCACTTATCTGACGAAGGAGCAGTGCTTCAGAAGCTAGTAGTTTTTGCAACCAAATAAACCTGTTGGACTTTAACATAGTGTTGTGAGACTTTTGTGTTTACTGCAGTCCAATGCCAGCATGTCCACATCCTGACTACCAGCCAATATGCACACAGCAAAACTTCACAAACAGCAACGTGATTACGACAGATAATCTGTTTTTTTTTGTCTGATGTTGATTTAGAGATAAATAGCGGGACATAGACAGGATGCAAGACTGGGCGGAGAAGTGGCAGATGGACTTCAACGCAGGTAAATGTGTAGTGGTCCATTTTGGCAGGAATAATGGGATGAAGAAGTACAATATAAGGGGTAGGAGTCTTAGCTGTGTTGTAGAGCAGAAGGATCTCAGGGTCCAGGTCCATAGGACTCTTAAATCGGCCTCGCAGGTGGAGGAAGTGGTCAAGAAGGCGTACAATATACTGGCCTTCATTAATCGAGGAATAGAGTTCAGGAGTCAGGAGGTAATGATGCAGCTCTATAAGACTCTTGTCAGACCCCACATGAGGCAGTTCTGGTCGCCTCATTATAGGAAGGATGTAGAGGCTATTGAGAGAGTTCAGAGGAAGACTATAGAGAGAGAGTGTAGACGGGATCTTAAAAGGGATGTCAGAAAGGCAAAAAGGGACCACGAAATGGCTTTGGCAGGTAGGATTAAGGAAAATCCTAAGGCATTTTACTCCTATGTAAGGAGCAAAAGGATGGTTAGAGGGAAGATTGGACCTCTCAGGGACAGAGGAGGGAAACTATGCTTAGAGCCTGAGGGAATGGGGGAGATCCTGAATGAATACTTTGCGTCGGTATTCACGCGGGAGAGGGGCCTGATGTCTGGTGCCGGCTTTGAGAAATTTAAGGACCCGTTAAAGGAAATAATCATTACGAGGGAAGAGGTGTTGGGGCTTTTAGGCAGCATAAAGACTTATAAAGCTCCAGGGCCTGATGGCATTTACCCCAGGCTGCTAAGGGAGGTGAGAAATGACCTTGCTGGGCCTCTGACGCAAATCTTTGTCTCTTCTTTGGAGACAGGTGAGGTCCCAGAGGACTGGAGGATAGCAAATGTAGTACCATTGTTTAAAAAGGGTCAGAGGGATAACCCAGGGAATTATAGGCCGGTGAGCTTGACTTCAGTTATAGGTAAGCTAATGGAGAGGATCCTCAGGGACAAGATGTATGAGCATCTGGAGCGCTGCGATCTGATCAGGGATACGCAGCATGGCTTCGTTAAGGGGAGGTCGTGACTTACGAATCTAGTGGAATTTTTTGAAGAGGTGACAAAAACGGTTGATGAAGGACAAGCCGTTGATGTCATCTACATGGATTTCAGTAAGGCGTTTGACGAGGTTCCTCATGGTAGGCTGATAGAAAAGGTGAAGGCGCATGGGATACAGGGCCAGGTATGTAGATGGGTTGAGAACTGGCTTGGGAGGAGGGGACAGCGGGTAGTAGTGGAAGGCTCTTTTTCCAACTGGAGGTCTGTCACTAGTGGTGTGCCACAGGGCTCAGTACTAGGACCTCTTCTATTTGTGGTTTATATAAATGACTTGGAAGAGGAGGTAGGTGGTGTGATCAGCAAATTTGCTGATGACACTAAGATGCTTGGATTGGCGGGAACTGAGGAGCAGTGCCAGGCAATATAACAGGACATAGATAGGCTGGTAGATTGGGCAGATAGATGGCAAATGGAATTTAATCCAGATAAATGCGAGGTGATACATTTTGGCCGGAATAATGTAGAGGGGAGTTATAGGATAAAAGGTAAAACTATCCGGAGTATAGAGACGCAGAGAGACCTGGGGGTGCAGGTTCACAAGTCTCTGAAGGTGTCAGTACAGGTGGAGAATGTGATAAAGAAAGCGTATGGTATGTTAGCCTTCATAGGAAGGGGTATAGAATACAAGAGTAGGAGTCTGATGTTGCAAGTGTATAGAACGTTGGTTAGGCCTCACTTGGAGTACTGCGTCCAGTTCTGGTCGCTGTACTACCGGAAGGATGTGGAGGCCTTGGAGAGAGTGCAGAGGAGATTTACCAGGATGCTGCCTGGTATGGAAGGGCTGTCTTACGAGGAAAGATTGAACACACTGGGGTTGTTTTCCCTTGAAAGACGTCGACTGAGAGGGGATCTATTAGAGGTATATAAGATTATGAGGGGTATAGATTGAGTAAATGGTGGTAAGCTTTTTCCACCATAGAAATGGATAGAACGAGGGGTCACGGCCTTAGGGTGAGGGGGGCTATGCATAAGACAAATATTAGAGGGCAATTTTTCGCACAAAGGGTAGCGAGGGTGTGGAATGCACTACCGAGTAAGGTGGCGGGAGCAGGCACGCTAGGGTTGTTTAAGGGTCTCTTGGACAGGCACATGAGCGGTCTGAAGATAGAGGGATATAGCAGGACTGTCCAAATATCTTATTTGTTTCCACAGGTTATTCGGTCCATGCATTCGGCAGGTCGGGCGGGGGCTGCTCTTGGATGTTGCTTCAGGAGTGGCCTAGTGCATCACGTCATTAGTGTATGCTTAAACTGGACCATTTGATGGGCAACACGATAGCTCAGAGACTATCGCTGTTGCTGTGCAGACACATGGATTTGGGCCTGTGTCTACGGGAGTTTGCGCGTTCTCCCCGTGGTTGCGTGGGTTTTCTCCGGGTGCTCCGGTTTCCTCCCACATCCCAAAAATGTGCTCTTAGGCTGATTGGGTGACAAATTGTCCCTATATTGGTCCCTATATGTCATTAAGACGTTAGGACGGCGGCGCGGGCTCGTTGGGCTGAAGGGCCTGTTTCCTGTGCTGTGTTGCTCTTTGTTCTTTGTTCTTTGAGATTTACAAGGATGCTGCCTGGATTGGGAGGCAGGCCTTATGAAAATAGGTTGAGGGAGCTGGGACTCTTCTCACTGGAGCAACGTAGGTTGAGAGGCGACCTGATAGAGGTTTATAAAATGTTGAGAGGAATAGATAGGGTGGACTCTCAGAGACTATTTCCCCGAGCTGAAATGGTCACTACGAGAGGACACAGATTTAAGGTGCAGGGAAGCAAATACAAAGGAAATGTCAGGGGTAGGTTTTTCACTCAGAGGGTGGTGAGTGAATGGAACCGACTGCCGTCGGAGGTTGTTGAGGCAAACTCACTGGGGTCTTTTAAGAGACTTCTGGATGAGTATATGGAAAAGAATAGGATAGGGGGTTACAGATAGGTCTGTGGATTGGTAGATGTGATCGGCGCAACTCGTGAGCCGAAGGGCCTGTTTGTGCTGTATTTGTTTATGTTCTAAATATTGACAAGGACACCAGGGATAACTTCCTTATTCTTCTTCAAAATAATGCCAGAGGAATTCTACAACCTGAGTGAGTAGATGGAACCTTAGTTTAACACTTGAAAGAGGTTTATAAAATGTTGAGAGATATAGATAGGGTGGATTCTTGGAGGCTATTTCCCAGGGCTGAAATGGTCGCTACAAGAGGACACAGGTTTAAGGTGCTGAAGAGCAAATACAGAGGAGATGTTAGGGGTAAGTTTTTCACTCAGAGGGTGGTGAGTGAGTGACATCGGAAGCCGTCAGTGGTGGTAGAAGCAAACTCGCTCAGGTCTTTTAAAAGACTTCTAGATGAGTACATGGGATTTAATGGGATTGGGAGTTGTAGATAATTCTATGGCCATTCAAGTATGGATATGATCAGCACAACTTGCGGGCCCAAAGGGTCTGTTTGTGCTGTAGTGTTCTATGTTCTATCTCATTTAAAAAACTGCATCTTCGACTAAGCAAGCAATACTCCCTTAGTACTATACTGGAGAATCAGCTTTGATTTTGTGCTCAGGCCTTGAATGCAGGGCCCTGTCACTCACAAGTGAGAGGGCTACCAACTAACCCACAACTAATTCCTATATTCAAGAAAGGGAACAGGGATAGCCCAGAAAATTACCGTCCGGTGGATCTAATCTCAGTGGTTGATAAGTTGATGGCGAGGATCCTGAGGGACAGGATTATTTAGGTAAGTTTAGTACGATCAAAAGTAGTCAGCGCAGTTTTGTCAAGAGCAGGTCATGCTTTATAAGCCTGATTGAGTTCTTTGAAAATGTGACTAAACACACTGACGAAGGAAGAGCGGTGGATGTTGTTTATATGGACTTCAGCAAGGTATTCGATAAGGTCTCCCATGCAAGACTTCTTGAGAAAGTGAGAGGACATGGGATGCAAAGGGCTGTTACCTTGTGGATCCAGAACTGGCTTGCCCGCAGAAGGCAGAGTGTGGTTGTGGATGGATCTTTTTCTGCATACATATCAGTCACCAGTGGAGTGCCCCAGAAATCTGTTCTGGGACCCTTGTTGTTTGTCATTTTCATAAATGATCTGGATGAGAAAGTGGAGGGATGGGTTGGTAAGTTTGCCGACGACACAAAGGTGTTGTGGATAGTCTGGAGAGATGTCAGAAGTTGCTGCAAGATATAGATAGGATGCAAGGTTGGGCGGAGAAGTGGCAGATGGACTTCAACCCAGATAAATGTACAGTGGTCCATTTTGGCAGGTCCAGTGGGATGAAGGAGTACAATATTAAGGGTAGGATTCTTAGCAGTGTAGAGGATCAGAAGGACCTTGGAGTCCGGGTCCACAGGACTCTTAAATTGGCCTCGCAGGTGGAGGACATGGTCAAGAAGGCATATGGTGTACTAGCCTTCATTAATCAAGGGATTGAGTTTAGGAGTTGGGAGATAATGTTGCAGCATTTGCCACCTCAAGTTGCAGAGCTGGGCCGAGAGGTGGCAAATGGAGTTTAATGTGGAAAAGTGTGAGGTAATGCACTTTGGCAGGAACAATAAATGTGTAGAGTATAGGGCTAATGGTAGGGCTCTTAATAGTGTTGAGGAACAGAAGGATCTTGGTGTATGTGTCAATAGATCCCTGAAAGTAGGCAGTCAAGTGGATAAAGTTGTTAAGAAGGCATATGGAGTCTTAGCTTTTATTGGTAGGGGGATTGAATTTAGGAGCCGCAGCATCATGTTGCAACTGTACAAAACTCTAGTGCGGCCGCACTTGGAGTATTGTGTGCAGTTCTGGTCGCCACATTATAAGAAAGATGTGGAGGCATTGGAGAGGGTACAGAGGAGGTTTACCAGGATGTTGCCTGGTATGGAGGGCAGGTCCTATGAAGAGAGGTTGAAGGATTTGAGGTTGTTTTCGTTAGAAAGGAGGCGGCTAAGGGGGGATCTTATTGAAACATATAAGATGATTAGAGGTTTAGATAGGGTGGACAGTGATAGCCTTTTTCCTAGGATGGAGAAAGCTAGCACGAGGGGACACAGCTTTAAATTAAGGGGTATGAGTTATAGGACGGATATCAGAGGTAGGTTCTTTACTCAAAGAGTGATTAGGGAGTGGAATGCCCTGCCTGCAGCTGTTGTAGATGCGCCAAGTTTGGTGGCGTTTAAGAGGTTAGTGGATAAGTATATGGATGAGAAGGGAATGGTTTAGTTAGGAGGGGCATTGCTTTTTATTTTGGTCGGCACAACATCGAAGGCCGAAGGGCCTGTTCTGTGCTGTATTGTTCTATGTTCTATGTTCTTTATAAGACTCTTGTCAGACTCCACTTGGAGTACTGTGCGCAGTTCTGGTCGCCTCATTACAAGAAAGACGTGGAAGTTATTGAAAGGGTGCACAGGAGATTTACAAGGATGTTGGCTGGATTGGATGGCATGCCTTATGAGGATAGGTTGAGGGAGCTAGGTCTTTTCTCCCTGGAGAGACGAAGGATGAGAGGTGACCTGATAGAGGTTTACAAGATGTTGACAGATATAGATCAGGTGGATTCTCAGAGTCTATTTCCCAGGGCTGAAATGGTTGCTACAAGAGGACAGGTTTAAGGTGCTGGGGAGTAGGTACAGAGGTAATGTCAGGGGTAAGTTTTTCACTCAGAGGATGTGGATGAGTGGAATCGGCTGCCGTCAGTGGTGGTGCAGGTGAACTCATTGGATTCTTTTAAAACACTTCTGGATGAGTACATGAGATTTAATGGGATTGAGGGTTATAGACAGGCCTGGAGGTATGGATATGATCAGCGCAACTTGTGGGCCAAAGTGCCTATTTGTGCTGTAGTATTCTATGTTCTAACTAACATAAAAAGCAGTTAAACCCAATTGGAATTCAAGCTTCATGTACCACATCCAGAATCTTCCCAAGTTTAGCTCAAAATCTCACATTCATAGCAACTTGTTTCTAATTGCCTTCCTGAAACTAAAATTTCAATTCAATATTAAATGGCCAGTTTGACATGTCAAACTCTTAACCTAGCAATACAGTTCCCAGCATTTGCCCAGCCAAACTGAAATTTTCCCAGCCAAACCCAGGCCTTGCACATTCCTTACTTTATATTGTAATGGCCCCAAATTCCAAAAACACATTTCACCAGAATTCCTAATCCACATTATTTTACCAATAATAAATTCACCAAAATTTGAAGTGATCCATAAAGAAAATGTTTATTTAGTTAAAAATTGGGCAGCATGGACAAGTTGGGCCAAAGGGCCTGTTTCCATGCTGTAAACCACTATGACATGTAGGCTTACATTAACACTGCAATGAAGTTATGTGAAAACTCCTACTCGTCACACTGCAGTGTCTGTTCAGATACACTGAGGGAGAATTTAACATGGCCAATGCACCCAAACTGCACATCATTGGATTATGGGAGGAAACCATAGCACCTGAAAGAAACCCACACAGATATGGAGAACGTGCAAATTCCACACAGACAATGACCCAAGCCGGGAATCAAAACCTGGTATCGTGAGGCAGTAATGCTCACACTGTGCCATTCAGGTTCCTTCAAAAACAAAGTACAGAATACTGTAACAGGATTTTCCAATTTGATGAAATCATCATCATTTCACCCTTGAGGCACCTTTACATTTTTAGTTGTTATTTTCTCTCCTCCTCTCCTGAAGGTGCTGGCTATCAGTGAGGCCTACTTCAACAGATACCGGCTGCCAGCAGTACTTCAGCCAATTGGCCATTCTTCATGTGTAAGCCTGGACAGTGAATGCTAGTTGCCTATTGAATCAGTAAAGGATGGCAGCTAAATTAACTCTCATTCATCAGCCAGTGCTCACCCTATAATCTGTCAGGTGGCCAATCCGACTGCCCTGACTGAAATTGGTTAACCGCGAAAATGAGGAATTACATTTCTGAATCATATAGCTTTGTGCAATGCAGTAATTTTGTGAAAAAAAATTGTTACAAAACAGTATAAAGGGATTGGAAATTAAAATGTAGAACAGCAAGTGTTCAATGGAGGAAGTTGCTCACCTCACCTCCAGTTCTACTTCTATTCCAATACAAAACTGTGCACTCAACAGCAAGAGCTCTCAAAGATTGTTTTAGGATACATTCCAGCACAGAGCCTTCTGCACTGGTATATAAGCACTGATACACTCGGCCAAAGACTAGCACCTTTACCACTTGGTGACTGTTCGCGCAAGGACAAACCACTCAATACATTATCACCTTCTCACCACCCAGTGCTCTCAGACAGCAAGTAGACATGTAGACTCTTTACAATCTATTCCTGAATATTTCTGTTCATACACGGCACAGCAGGCATGCTTTCAGTTTCTACTACACTGGAGACAAATTTTGCTATGGATCAGTTCATTCCATCAGCTGCTGCCTCGACATCCTGCGTTTATCTCAAGCATTACAATTGAAAAAATATGGCTTAAACTAACCTGAACATTACAGCATGTTTGCAAAAATGAACGACATCTTCCAACCATGCTTATTACAAATATGCAGGGTCACCACCGAGAGTGAATTACTAAAACTCATTATCTTCGCTGTCTGATCTGAAGCTGAAGGCTCAGCAACTACCGAATACAAATCTAGATTTCCCACTATTAGAAATCAGCTAATCATTAGAAACAATGCAAATGCTGAACATTCACAGAGCAGCAACATCTGTAAAGACAAGCCTATTTTGGGTGTGTATCCATTCTGACGTACACAGCACAAATGTCTCCTTACAGATGCTGTGACCTTCTGCACATTTTCAGCACTTTGTTTATGATGGGTACTAATAATGAGGTTCAAGAACAGATGTTCCATTATATCAGCCCAGGAGGGTCATATCAAACCTGCAATCACTCCCCAGGGTTAAATATTGCAGTCAGCTTCCGATTCTCAGAGCTATAATTCCCCTCACTCGAAAACCCCACTGCAATACACAAAACAAGCAATATTGTGACAGAAGTACAGCTCTGTTATGTATCAAACAGGATCTTCCTGTACTTTATGCTTCACGATAAAGCAGCGTGATTCAAAAACACTGCCTTCTGAGAGTTCTTATTAGAGTTAGCTCCAGTGCAAGATAGACAATTATTAAACAGGATATGTGCACAAAAACCTTCTCCAACCTACACAAAATTAGTTTCACAAGAAACTATAAAGGATAGCAGAACTAGAGGCGAACTCGCTGGGGTCTTTTAAAAGACTTCTGGATGAGTATATGGTATCTAATGGGATTGGGGGTTATAGATAGGTCTATGGCTTGGTAGGTATAGATGTGATCGGTGCAACTTGTGGGCCAAAGGGCCTGTTTGTGCTGTAGTGTTCTATGTTCCATGTAACAGCCTCAAAATAAGGGTGGGGGGACAGTTTAGATCAGAGTTGAGGAGGAACTTCTTCACTCAAAGGGTGGTGAATCTCTGGAATTCTCTGCCCATTGAAGTGGTGGAGGCTACCTTGCTGAATATACTTAAGTCAGGGGTAGATAGGTTTCTGATAGACAAAGGAATTAAGGGTTACGGGGAAAAAGTGGGAAAGTGGAACTGATCCACTTCAGATCAATCATGATCTTATTGAATGGCGGAGCAGGCTCGAGGGGCTAGATGGCCTACTCCTGCTCCTATCTCTTATGTTCTTAAATCGGTCAATCACCGCCTGTATACAGAATACAATTAGTTAAGGTTATTTGACCTGACTGCCGGATTTTTTTTTTAAATGTTAATGTATCAAATTTACTAATTCCTATAAGATACTGTGAATGTTGGTCCAGCAACCACTGGAATGGGGCCTCACACCATGAGCAACACTGATCTGTACCTTTTCCCCCAAGCACTATATATGCACCGCAACTTACTGATTTGATACTGAGCAAATTGTGCAGGTACGGTTACTTATTCCAAAATTACATCACCAAACTAATTTGCATTTCTGACTGTCAAAACAGCATGTCATCATAGAAACATCGAAAATAGGAGAAGGAGGAGGCTATTCCACCCTTTGAGCCTGCTCCAACATTCATTATGATCATGGCTGACCATTCAACTCAATAGCCTTCCCCTCATATCCCTTGATCCCATTCACACCAAGAGCTATATCTAACTCCACCTTGAAAACATACAATGTTTTGGCCCCAATTACTTTCTTTGGTAGAGAATTCCATAAGCTTATAATTCTCTGGTGATGAAGTTTTTGCTTGCCTCAGTCTCAAAAGGTTTATCCCATATTAGACTATGGCCCTTAGTTCTGGACACACACTACCTTCCAAGACTAACATAAATATTGCAAGACAAATGGCACAAAAATATAAATATTTTAAAATGTTTAACAAAACTCTATATACAATTTACTACCCGCAGAAGAGTTACAGAAGAAGGACCCAGGTGAGATTATGGTTGATACAGACCCTCGATGGGCCGAATGGCCTCCTTCTGCACTGTATGGATTTTAAGTGAGATACCACGGTTATATTTGCTCTTTTCTGGGTCTCTCAGATTGAGCTTCATATCAGGACTATAAATCACATATTATCAGGGTCCTTCAACATGAATTACCAGCAGAAAATTAACTTTGCATGGACAATTCTACACCATCACTTGCAAGTTATAAGAACAAAGAACAATACAGCACGGGAAACAGGCCCACCGGCCCAACAAGCCCTTGCCGCCATTTTAACAGCGTGAGTTCCCACTTCCACCCATGACCCTTCGCTATGTTTATGGAAATGCACATTGAAAACCAGATTGGGGAGACAATTTAGGGACAATTTGTTTCACCAATTGACCTAGCACATCTTTGGGGTGTGGAGGAAACCGGAGTACTCGGAAAAAACCCATGCAACTACGGGGAGAATGCACAAATTCCCACAGATACTGGCCCAAATGCATGTATCTGCACAGCAAACAGTGATAGTCACAGAGCTGTCGTGTTGCCCATTAACTGGTCCAATTTAAGCATACACTAACGTCATGAAGCGCTAGGCTACTCTCAAAAAATCCAAGAGCAGCCTTCTCACAACCCATCACGTGCATGACCCTTATTGGACAATAAGGTGGACCAAAGCACCTATGGAATAAAAGAGAAAAACATCTATAACATGCAGACATCATGCAATTCCCAGGAACCCAAGACTCTTGATCCCTATTTAAAACAGTTTTCTATATACCTTCCATCCCAATTCCGCCTCATGTGCTTATCTAAGTATCCCTTAAATAACTCCAGCACTCCTGTCCCCACCATCTTACTTGGCAGTGCGTTCCATACCTCCACAACCCTCTGTATGAAAAACCACCCTCTAACATCCAAATGATACTTTGCTCCCCCTCACCCTAAGCCCATGGCCCCTCGTAATATTTGTTTCCAACCTCGGAAAAAGCTTACCACTGTTCACTATATCTATACCCTTCATAATCTTATATACCTCTATTAGATCTCCTCTCAGTCTCCACCTTTCTAAAGAAAACAGCCCCAATTTGCTTAACCTTTCCTCGTAACTAGACCTTCCATACCAGGCAGCATCTTGGTAAACTTCCTCTGTATTCTCTCCAGGGTCTCCATGTGCTTCCGGTAGTAAGGCGACCAGAAATGGACGCAGTACTCCAAATGAGGTCTAACCAACGTTCTATCCAACTGCAACATTAAACACCAGCTCTTGTACTCTATACCCCTTCCTATTAAAGGCTAGCATACCATAAGCTTTCTTCACAACCTTCTCCAACTGTACTACCACCTTCAAAGACTTGTGAACTTGCACCCCAGGTCCCTCTGCATTTCTGTACTCTTAATAGGTCCACCCTTTATCATATAACTCTCTCCTACATTATTTCTCCCAAAATGTATCACTTCGCATTTGTCAGGATTAAATTCGATCTGCCATTTATCTGCCCAAGCTATCAGCCTATCTATGTCCTGCTGTATTGCCTGGTACTGCTCCTCGTTGTGTGCAAGTCCAGCCATCTTCGTGTCATCTGCAAACTTGCTGATCAAACGACTTACGCCCTCTTCCAAGTCATTTATGTATATTACAAGTAGAAGTAGTTCCATACTGAGCCCTGCGGCACACCACTAGTGACCGACCTCCAGCTAGAAAAAGACCCTTTTACTACTACTCTCTGTCTTCTATTACCAAGCTAGTTATTTATCCATCTAGATACCTGTCATTGTATTCCATTAGCCTTGACCTTTTCAACTAACCTCCCACGAGGGACTTTGTCAAACGCCTTATTGAAATCCATGTAGAGGACATAAACGGCTCGTCCTTCGTCGACCGTTTTTGTCACCTCCTCAAAAGAATTCTACCAGATTCGTAAGGCATGACCTCGCCTTAACAATTCTATGCTGCGTATCTCTAAGCAGGTCGCAACGCTCTAAATGCATATACGTCCTATTTCTAAGAATCCTCTCCAATAGCTTCCCTACCACTGACATTAAACTCACCAGCCTATAATTACCAGGGTTATCCCTACTACCCTCTTTAAACAATGGTACCACGTTCGCTATCCTCCAGTCCTCTGGGACCTCAGTGTCCAAAGACAAGACAAAGATTTGCATCAGAGGCCCAGCAATTTCATCTCTCGGCTCCCTAAGCAGCCTGGGATAAATGCCATCAGGCCCCAGAGATTTTTCAGTCGTCCAACTCATTCTGGTTCTGAGTTCCTCCAATGTTGCTGTTTCAAAACTCCTGGAACTTCTCCCTCAACATCATTATGAGTATACCTACACCACATTGCAGTGGTTCAAGACCGCAACCCACTTCTACTACTTTCACAACGGTCTATATTGCAACAATTATGATGCTTTAAACATAAGCTGTAAAGTACTTGGGGAAGCAATGACAACATACATCTTTTCATTTTTTCAATCAAGCTTGGGGGAAGGAGGAAAAAGAAATGAATGTACTAAAATGAGCTGTTGAAGAGGAGGAGGAAAGAGAACAAGATTGCAATGAAACAAAATAAGGGCAGGAGATTTCCCTAAGGAGCAGAGAGTGAGTGAAGAAGCATGAAACTGAGGAGAGGAAATTCAATATTTGGGAGGATGTGGGAAAGCGGACTGTGTCATCAAGACAAAATCCCCATGCTCAAAGATTAAACGTCTGCTGTACTGAGACACAAAGTTTAACGTTTATCTATTAGTGTCACAAGTGGACTTACATTAACCCTGCAATGAAGTTAGTGTGAAAATCTCCTAAAGAGCCATTGAAGAATTGCATATCCAGTACAAATTCACAAAAAACAAACTGATTATATAATACCAAAAATGAATTTCCTTTCAAGCAATAATGCCAGCTGGTCAGAATGAATCGGCAGAATTTCCAGCCTGCAAACAATACACCTTTCATCTGTGTAGCTTCCAGGTCATGGAGCAGCCTCTGCATTGTCTGTCAGTTAGTTCAAAACAGAACATGTTTTCCTCGAAACACATTAAAAAAACTGCTCATCGCTTAGGGGAGTAGTTATGGGACCTTAAACCAAGCTTCACTGAAACTATTTGTTACTACGGCGGACACTCACAATGTATTATTTTAAGTGTTGTAATTTATTGAAAAGATAGACAGTTCTCCTCCCCTCCCACACCCACTGCCTACTCAAATCAATGCAACACAATCCAAGTCAACCCACTCTCACCAACTCCACCTTCCCCACCCCCATACAACATTAAACATATCAAACCAGTTTCTTACACACTCGATGTATCGGTGATGGTATCTACATCACCTAGAGTAAATCGCTTCTCTGGCCTTTTGGCTAAGATCAAGTACAGTATCAATACGTTGTGCTTGGTTGAAGTCATAAGGTTACAGAGCGGCTTTAACTGAAGCAATTTTTAAAAGTGGCATCTCACCTTTTGGCTAAGATCCAAATGAGATCAAGCCTTGGAGGAGGTGCTATGCCTACTCCAATCAGCTTGGATCATGTAGATCAAGCTCAAGACAGGAGGTGACAGCTCTGTCTCATCAACTTAGATAGGGAATGTCTCACTTGCTGAGACTCTGAATTGGATTTGATTGGACTGAATTGGACATATAAATAAATAAACGTGAGCGTATCCCCTGCTCCTGCAAATTGCCAGTCTTCCAAACGTTTCCTGATGCAAAAAAACAAATGTAAATTGCAATACCAGTTAATTTCCAGCCTTTAGTCTGCTTGGCAGGGTTTGTCCACCACCCAACAGTGAACCAGTGTCCTGTAGCAGAGACAGGATATTGCCCAGGATCAACCTCATTGTTCAGCTTCCCACCTCAAGAAACTATGCAACCTTTACAGTTATCGATAGTCCCAGCAAAATTTGCTGAACGAATGGGAAATTGAACCATCATGAAGGGCCAGCAATCCTAGCCTATTCCTCAGACCCCACAACATGACCACTGTCAATTATGATTCATAGTAACACTCCTGCCTTTGAGTCAGAAGTTATGGGTTCAAGCTTCACTCCAGCATTGATACTGAGGGTATGGAGGAGCTGGATTTCAGGGAAAGGTAATAAACCAAAGTCCCATCTGCTCTCACGTTAATGTAAAGACGGGCACGCGACAAAGTGAGGCGATTAGAGAATTTTCACAGTAACTTTATTGCAGTGTGATACTAATAAATAAACTTCAAAAATGTTGAAAAAGAGCAGGGGAGTTATCCTTAAGAGTGTTGGCCAATATTTATTCCTTACTCAACATCACAAAAGCAGATCATTATCTCTTGCTAATGATGGGAGTTCACTGTGCTCACATTGGCTGCCACATTTCCTACATTACAACTGCAGTTTCCGAACTACACTAATTCATTGGCTGTAATGCGATATGGAACGTCCTTTGGTCTGGAAGGGCGCACTATAAATTGCAAGGCTGCTTTTTAATTTATAATCTTCTGAATCAATTTTATATCCTCCCAATCCTTAGTCAAAGGTCTGCTCCAAGTCTGTCTCTCTGTAGATAGCCACAAAATCTTTAATGACACTCCTAGATTTTCACATAACTCAGTCTGAACCTCTTGTCATAGTAAACCTGTACTCCAACATTCCACAACACACAGCCCTCCTCTTATTGCTTTCACCATCCCTAAACAACAAATACACTGCTCCTTAACTCAGCACCTGCTGTATAGGCTATACGACACTTAGAACGTAATCTGCCTATGCACCTTAACTAAAACTAAATAAATGCTCATAGTTTATCTTCTTATTTAACCCTACATTGAACTTGACTCCATATCCTATTTCCACACCCACAACATCATCCAGTTTCACACCTGCCTCAGCTCATCTGCTGCTGAAACCCTCAAGTAATCCACTGTTCCTTCTAGACGCAACTATTCTGGACTTCACTGGATTCTGGAGTAGTTCTCACAGATTGGAAAACAGCAAATTTGACGCCACTGTTTAAAAAAGGAGGTAGACAAAAGGCAGGTGACTATAGGCTGGTTAGCTTAACTTCTGTAGCAGGAAAAATACTTGAATCTATCATCAAGAAAGGAACAGAGAGATATCTGGATATAAATGGTCCCACTGGTAAGATGCAGCATGGGTTCATGAAGGGCAGGTCATGTTTGACAAACTTGGTGGAATTCTTTGAGAGCATTACATGTGAAGTGGATAATGGATAAGGTGTATCTGGATTTCCAGAAGGCATTTAACAAGATGCTGCACCAAAGACATAAGACAAAGGTGCACGGTGTTATGGGTAATGTATCAGCATGGATAAAGGATTGTTAACTAACAGAAAGCAAAGAGTGGGAGTAAATAGGTATTTTTCTGGTTAGTGATCAGTGACTAGTGATATGCCTCAGGGATTATTAGTGTTGGGATTGTTTATGATTTTCATAGATGATTTGGAGTTGAGGATCAAGTGTAGTGTGTCAAAGTTCAAAGATGACACTAAGATGAACAAAGATGAGTGGAAGAGCAAAGTGTGCTGAAGACACTGAAATCTGCAAAGGGATATAAATAATCTAAGTAAAAGGGCAAGGGTCTGGCAGATCGAGTACAATGTTGGCAACCACAAGGTCATCCATTTTGGTAGGAATAACAGCAAAATGGACTATTATTTAAATAGTAAAAAATTATAGCATGCTGCTGTGCAGAGAGACTTTGTGCAAGAATTTTAAGGAGTTGGTTTGCAGGTGCAGCAGGTACTTAAGAAGCAAAGGAATTTTGTCCTTCATTGCTAGAGGGATGGAGTTTAAAAACAGCGAGATCGTGCTGCAGCCGCATAAGGTATTGGTGAGGCCACATCTGGAGTACTGTATCCAGTTTTGGTCTTCTTATTTGAGAAAGGACGTAGTGGCTCTGGAGCGGATACAAAAGGGATTCACTAGGTTGATTGCAGAGTTGAGATGGTTAGCTTATGAGAGAGACTGAGTAGACTGGCGGTGAAACTAGAACTAGGGGGCATGGCCTCAAAGTAAGGGGAAGCAGATTCAGGACTGAGTTGAGGAGGACCTTCTTCACACAAAGGGTTGCGAATCCTTGGAATTCCCTGCTCAGTGAAGCAGCTGAGCTTACCTCATTGAATGTTTTTATGGCGAAGATAAATAAATTTTTGAACAGTAAAAGAATTAAGGGTTATGGTGAGCGGACGGGTAAGTTAAGCTGAATCCACAAAAAGATCAGCCATGATCTTACTGAATGGTGGAGCAAGCTCAAGGTGCCAGATGGCCTTACTCCTGCTCCTACTTTTTATTTGAATCCTTTCCTGTTGGCTTCCACCCTTTGTAAACTTGAACTCATCTAAAACTCTACTGACCCAAGCTTAATTTACATTAGCTTCAGTTCAGCAGTGAGTCGATATGGAAATTCTCACCCTAATTTCCAAATTCCTCCATAGCTTCACCCCTCCTTCTCTTTGCAAATTCCTCAACCTGTACAATCCTCAAATACGTTCTCACAGCTGAACTTCCTGTTTAACTCCACCATTCGTCATCAGGCTTTCAATTGTCTGGAATTTCCTCTCTAACTCCACGAACAAGCTTTTGGTGAACTGTCCTAATATCTCCTTCTGTAGCTGTTACTGTTTGTCTGCTTCCAAACCTGTGAAATGCTTTGCAATATTTTCCCTTCTTAAGTGTTTGTGATCTAGAATGGACTGCATGAGCAAGTGTCAAAGTATTTATATAATGCCTCAGCCATGCCACAAGAACATAATTTAAGAAATAGGAGGCCATCTAGCCCTTCCAGCCTGCCTGCCATTCAACAAGATCATGGTTGATCTGAAGTGGATCAGTTCCACTTTCCCTCTTTCTCCCTATAAGCCTTAATTCCCTTGTCTATCAGAAACCTATCTACCCATGACTTAAAATATATTCAGCGGGGTAGCCTCCACACTTCAATAGGCAGAGAATTCCCTCATCATCCTTTGAGTAAACTGCCCCCACCCCTTATTTTGAGGCTGTGCCCTCTAGTTCTGCTATCCTTTCTAAGTGGGAAGAATCTCTCTACCTCTACCCTATTTAACCCTTCATTATTTTTATGTCTCTATAAGATTCTCTCCTCAGCCTTCTAAACTCCAAGGAATACAGATCCAGTCTATTCAATCTCTCTTCGTAGGCTAACCCCCTCATCTCTGTTATCAGCCTAGTGAACCTTCTCTGCACTCTCTCCAAGGCCATTATATCCTTTTGCAAATGCGGCAACCAAAACGGCACACAGTATTCCAGTTGCTGCCTCATCAGTGCCCTGTACAGTTGCAAAAGACCTCCTCGCTTTTACATTCTATAAAGGCCAACATTCCATTCACCTTCTTGATCAGCTGCTGCACCTGTAGACCGGGTTTCTGCGATTCATGCAAGAGGACCCCCAGGACCCTCTGCACCATAGCATGCTGCAGCTGTTCGCCCTTTAAATAACAATCCCTCCTACTATTATTTCTACCAAAGTGGATAACCTCACATTTGCTAACATTATACTCCATCTGCCATGTCCTCACCCACTCACTCAGCCTATCCAGATCTCTCTGCAGACTTTCCGCGCCTTCCAAGCAGTTTGCTTTTCCACTCATCTTCACGTCATCAGCAAATTTTGTTACCCTACACTCAGCCCACTCCTCCAGGTCGTCTATGTAAATGGTAAACAGTTGAGGCCCCAGCACCAATCCCTGTGGCACTCCACTAGTCCTAATTGCCAACCAGAATAGCACCCACTGATTTGTACTCTCTGCTTCCTATTAGACAACCAATCCTCTATCCACGCTAACATCTTACTGCCAACTCCGTGCATCCTAATCTTTTGCAGCAAGCTTTTGAGAGGCACCTTATCAAACGCCTTCTGCAAATCTAAAAACACTACATCCACTGGTTCCCTTCTGTCTACCGCACTAGTCACATCTCATAGAAATCCAATAAATTTGTTAAACACAACTTCCCCTTCACGAATCTGTGCTGCGTCTGCTTGATCAAACCATTCTTCTCTAGGTGCTTCGCTATTTCTTCTTTGATTACGGATTCTAGCATTTTTCCAACTACAGATATGAACTAACCGGCCTATAATTCCCTGCCTTTTGTCTGCTACCTTTTTTAAACAGAGGCATAACATTAGCTGTTTTCCAATCTTCCAGCACTTCCCCAGAGTCCAGCGAATTTTGATAAATAATTACTAAAGCATCTCTCTGCCACTTTTTTCAGAATCTGGGATGCATTCCATCTGGTCCCAGGGACTTGACTACCCTCAGTTCTGTTAGTCTATCAAGCATTACTCTCTAGTGACTGTAATCGCATTAAGGACCTCATCTCCTACCATCCTTCTATCTTTAACATTCGGCAAGCTATTTGTATCCTCCTCCGTAAAGACCGACACAAAAAACTTATTTAAAGCCTCAGCCATTTCCTCCTCAGCCACGCTAAATCCCCCTCTCGTCCTCCAAGTCATGCCCTCTGCCTCCATCTGCAATTACCTTTTTGGTTCCTAATCACACTACTCCTCCTTTACCACCCTATTACTTTACTAATATTTGTGGAAGTGACCTTGGGATTCCCTATATGTTAGCCAAAAGTCTCTTTTCATACTCTCTCTTTGCTTCTCCATATTTGCTTTCACCTCCCCTCTGTACCTTTATTTAGCCTGACTCCATATTGAATTTTCTACTTGACATATGTCATAAGCACACTTTCTTTAATTTATCTTAATTTCCATGTCCTTTGCAATTCAAGCAGTTCTACATTTGTTAACCCTACCTTTATCTTTCAAGAGGTTACCTTGACTGTGCCTGAACTACCACTTCCATCCATTGTTCAGCTATCGTTTTCCTGCTAGCCTCTGAATCCAGTGTATTCAGCCCAGATCCAATCTTACTGAGACTGATTTCCCCCCAGTTAATTATCTGTACTCTAAAATGATCTTTGCCATTTCCACAGTCAGCCATTATTTATTTCAGTTAATCCACATGGTAATGAATTCATGTCATAGCCACTCTCTAGATAAAGAAGTTTCTCTTGAATTTCTTACTCAATTTGTTAGAAACTTTCAAAAAAGAATTGGATGAATATGTGAAAAGAAAACCTTGCAGAGTGTGAGGAATGGTGGGATAAGTGGGACACATTGACAGAGGGGGCACAGTTTCAATGGGACAAATGGCACAAGATTCAGTGTTGACTAATTCACCACAAACTATACAGTGTCTGTGTATCAATACATCAAAAGATAACTCTTGAGAGTTATCTTTTCACAGAAATTGAGGCTTGACAGAGGAAATTTGGTGCCGGAAATGATGATTCATTCCTAACTCCCCAACAGAGAAAGATGAGCAGATAGGAGTGTAAGTCACACTGCAATTCATAAAACATTTTGAAAGTCCCACACAGAAACTGGCAATTCACGATCTTTTGTAAAACTTAACCTCAATCCTGAACTCTTCGATCACTGCACACGCTGAATGCAAGAATCAAGAGTCTAGCATGAAAAGGCATTCAATTCATTCCTCTAGCCTAACTTTCCAATTCCAACATTCAAATATAATGTGAACACCTTTCTATCCAATTTAATTTTCATTGTGCCTAGAATTCACATTTTATAATCAACGAATGTAATGTTACCTTTCCCCTTTGCCCTCACCTGCCTGATACCATTATCAATTTTGATATGCTGTGACAGGTGGCAATTGCCAGGCTGCCCAAATCCTAAAGGGAAACTTGAACAGGCTATTGCAACAATTTATAATTTGTATTTTATCAGAAGGTGTTTGCGCTGAAGAGCAAACCCTTTAAATCACTTTTGGAGATTTTAATAATCAAACTTAAATGTTTGTTTCAAAAAAAGAAAACTAATTACACTTTACAGTTAACAGCAGTTCTACAAGCATTTCTCAAAAATTCCTGATTAGTGAAGCTAATACCCTTTTTAGGGTATTAGAGCTAAATACCCTTTTTAGGCAACAGTCAGAATCATACAGTGCAGAAAAGACCCTTCGGCCCTGCACCGATACACAAGAAACACCTGACCTCCCATCTAATTCCATTTACTAGCATTTGGTTCATAGTCTTGAATGTTATGATGTGCCAAGTGCTCATCCAGATATTTTTTAAAGGACATGAGGCAACTCGGCTTTATCACCCTCCCAGGCAGTACATCCTAGGGCATCACCACCCTCTGGTAAAAAGGGATTTCCTCACATCCCCCCCTCAAGCCTCCTGCCCATCACCTTGAACTTGTGTCCCCTCGTGACTGACCCTTCAACTAAGGAGAACAGCTGCTCACTATCCACTCTTAATATTGTACACCTTGATCAGACTGCCCCCAGTCTTTTCTGCTCTAACAGAAACAACCCAAGTCTATCTAATCTCTCCTTATAGCTCAAATGTTCCATCCCAGGCAGCTTCCTGGTGTATCTCCTCTGTACCCCCTCCAGTGCAATCACATCCTTTCTATCACATGGTGATCAGAGCTGCACACAGTACAGTAGCTATGGCCTCACCAAAGTTTTATGCAGCTCGAACATGACTTCCCTGCTTTTGTAACTTATGCCTCAACTAATAAAGGCAAGTGTCCCACATGCCTTTTCCACCATCTGAACATGCCCTTCCTTCTTCACAGATCTATGGACAAACATGCCAAGGAAAAATCCCTTCGTTACTACTGTCCTAGTCCTCAGATTTGCTCCATATAAGATTACCACAAACATCCACAGTTGCTACAGGGAAGAATTTCACTGGCTTCTCCCCATCTCGCTCAATAATGGAAAAACCATACGTGTATTAAGACCTTGCAGCACAACATTTCTGTTCACTGCAGGTAGCTGCAGGCTACTTTCTTCACAGGTGTGTTACAGCACACATGCTCTTCAGGATCTTATGACTATATTCCATACACCACCTTCAATTTCTCTTTAAATATGTTTTCTCCCTTTCAATTTAAATCTATTATTTCTATCTCTCTTTGAAAATTATCCTTCCCAGACTATATAGATCTTATTTTGCTTTGTTCAATTACCATCTTGACCAACTGTCTTATTTCGAAGCACAACAATCAAACTTCAAGTCACCTACTTTATCTGAGGACAAACTTTCATTCAAACTACTCACTGTTCTCATCTTTGTCCTACTCATCTCCACTTCAAAACTTTTGCTTTCACGCCTAACATCCTTTTGATGTTTTTAATCTTCAGTATAATTAAACACACAAACACACAAACTAAATCTCTGATGGGTTAAAAAGCAGTCATGATGTGGAGATGCCGCTATTGGACTGGGGTAAACACAGTAACAAGTCTCACAACACCAGGTTAAAGTCCAACCAATTTATTTGATAATAAACTCACAAGCTTTCAGGATTAGAATGCATAATCAGTAATCTGTAAACTGTCTGTGCTGTTATATGCTCTGTCTGAGGCCAGAACACTCCATTCACCTGACGAAGGGACAAACTTCTCACAAAGCTTGAGAGTTTACTATCAAATAAATTGGTTGACTTTAACTTGGTGTTGTGAGACTTCTTACTGGGCAAAAAGTAACACGTAGCTCATCTGGGTTCTCAGTGCAGCCTCATTTGTCATTTTGTTGGCCAATGCCCACACACAGGATTGGCACATTCCACTGATTTTCATCAATGTCTTTTTTTCCCTACCAGTATGACTGAAACTATGCACAGATAAAGGCCAAGGGAAAATCTCATCTGCCCAGCCACCAGCTGTGGTTACCTATCACTGATCTGAATCCTTTTCCTATACACTATGCTGCTATCAAGCTCTGTTTGATTGCCCAAAGGTGTCCAAGTGTTAGGTATTACAGTCACTAACGTAAGTTAGATACAAAAGATCCATATATTGACAATGCAACACACGCACAACATTCATGTACACAAAATCAATCCTCATGCTGTACAACTATCACACACCCAAAGAGTATCTCATGCAGCTGCCATTCCCACAACACACCCTGCTGACATTATATTCTCATCCTAAATACACTCACACACTGCAGCACATCTGACTTTGGATGGCTTCAAAATACCTTAGCACTGAACCATATAAGCAGCAGTCAGCTCAAACCAGGCTGATTCTCAGTGTCTCTCCACTGAAGCCAAACGTGTTCCTACCCACATGGCAGTCAGCGAGACTTCCAAATTCCAGCTTCCAATCCCCCCCACCCCTGGACCCTCCAACACCCCCCCGTCACCCCCAGACTCTCCCAAACCATCCCCCATCCCCAGACCTTCCAACTCCTACCCCCAGACCCTCCAACCCACCACCCCTAGATTCTCCCAAACCCCCCCCCCACCCTAGACCCTCCACCCCCACCTCCAGATCCTCCAACCCCAACTCCAGATCCTCCAATCCACCCACCTCCAGATCCTCCAACCCTCCCACCTCCAGATCCTCCAAACCCCCCACCTCCAGATCCTCCAAACCCCCCCCACCTCCAGATCCTCCAAACCCCCCCACCTCCAGATCCTCCAACCCCCCCACCTCCAGATCCTCCAAACCCCCCCACCTCCAGATCCTCCAACCCCCCCCACCTCCAGATCCTCCAACCCCCCCCACCTCCAATCCTCCAACCCCCCCCACCTCCAGATCCTCAACCCCCCCCACCTCAGATCCTCCAACCCCCCCCCCACCTCCAGATCCTCCACCTCCCCCCACCTCCAGATCCTCCAACCCTCCCCCCCTCCAGATCCTCCAACCCCCCCCCACCTCCAGATCCTCCAAACCCCCCCACCTCCAGACCTCCAACTCTCCCAGCCTTCAATCCCCCCCATCAAATACCCACCACGAGATCCCCCCACCCCAAGTCTTTCCCCTCAACCTCCAGATCCCCCAACCTCCAGATCCCCCCCGGCCCCTCCACCCCCAGATCCCCGACACCCCCACTCCCAGATCCCCCCGGCCCCCCCACCCCTAGATCCCCCGTCCACCCCAACCCTAGATCCCCCGTCTCCCTCCCCTGGATCCCCCTTCTCCCCCACCCCCAGATCCCTTGTTCCCACACGCCCAGATTTCCCCCGAGCCCCTCCATCCCCCCCCCCCCCCTCCCTCCCCGCCCCATCCCAGACCCTTTATCCTCCCTGCTGTCTATCCCCAGGAGACCTCTCCCCATGTCACATCGGAGCTGTCTGCCCGCTCTTGCTCATTTTCATTCGCGGATCGCTCCGTGCCTCTCCGGGGCTCTGTATTCCTGTCAGAGCCGGTGCTCTGACGGCTCCTACCTGCTCTCTCTCAGCCGCTCTCTCTGCCGCTCGGTCGCCGCTCCATCTCCCGCACTCTCTCACTGAGGAAACCGCAAACCGCCAACCGCCCCGGCGTCACCACGCACGGCCCCGCCCCGCCCCGGCGTCACCACGCACGGCCCCGGCCCCGGCCCCGCCCACCGCTCCCGGCTCTGACAAAGGAGAATGTCCATTGGGGAATTTGGTGAATGTCCTGCTCTCTGGCAGGACCGAGCTCTGAGAAATATTTATTTTAATATTATTATGAATGTGGTCATATTCAGTCTGAGCCACAGTCCGGGGGGGTGAGGGGCTACTCCAGTTTGGCCTGCCCCCCGCCCTCCCCGGGGATCCCAGCGATCAGCCTGGCCCCCCCACTGGGATCTCCAGGGATCTCCAGACTGACCCCATGGGCATCACAGTAAGAAGTCTCACAACACCTGGTTAAAGTCCAACTGGTTTATTTGGTAACTTGTTGGACGTTTTAACCTGGTGTTGTGAGACTTCTTACTGAGATCCCCATGGGGTCAGCCTGGATCCCTAGAAATCCTCGTAGAGGTCAGACTGGATCCCTGTAGATCCTCATGGAAAGGAGGTGCCGCCGTTGGACTGGAGTAAACACAGTAAGAAGTCTCAAGTTACCAAATAAACCAGTTGGACTTTAACCAGGTGTTGTGAGACTTCTTACTGTGATGCCCATGGGGTCAGTCTGGAGATCCCTGGAGATCCCAGTGGGGGGGTCAGGCTGATCGCTGGGATCCCCGGAGGAGGGGGGGCAGGCCAAACGGGAGTAACCCAGTCCAACGGTGACATCTCTCCTCCATGGGGATATCCATGAAGATCTACGGGGATCCAGTCTGCCCTCATAAGGATCTCCAGGGACCCAGTCTGACCGCCATGAGGATCTACAGGGATCCAGTCTGACCCCCACGAGGATCTCCAGGGATCCAGTCTGACTCCCGAGGCTTTCTCTAGAGATCCAGTAAACAGCTGGGAAGGTGGCTCTACACGCGAGAGACCAGTCCACACCTGGTGAAAGCCTCATGCTCTATCTTCCCGGCTCACTGCACCGATTGAGCAGCGCAGTGGGCCAGAGAGATCATACCCAAAGTCTGTATTTACATAGATTATCTACTTTATGGTTTCTGCATTCCTGTAGCATGGATCCAGCATAGTCAGGATTAAACAATGCTTTTATTTTACACCTTTTTTTGTATCTCATTGTGTACATATTACCTGGGCAAAAGCATAGGGCACACCACTGAGAGATGCACAGAATTCAATAACGTGCAGCTCTGTTTCTGTCCCTACTATTGGCGAAGGAGGGGCAGGTCCATCGCAGCCTTGCTATTTTATAATACAGAGAGCCCAAAACAACAGAGGCACTGATGGTGTGAGTGACTCTCCTGTCCTCACTCTGCTCACAATAACCTGGAGCAATGTGAGCACTTATGGATATCTCAAATCTACTTCAGAAGGAGAGCTATGTAGAATTACCGGAATAATACCTGGACTGCAAGAGTTAAAATTATGAAGAGAGATTTCACAAGACAGAGTTTCCTAGGGTAAGAGATTTTCAGAGACCCATGTATTCTGTTGGCTCTTACTCTTAAATACCCTCTGACATGGCTTAGTAAGCTACTCACTTAGTTTAATGGGATAAATGTGCAGTGTGTCACTTTGTGTTCAGTGTTCCTCCTATGCAATTGGTTTGCTGGCATCTGATGAGGGTTCTGAGCATGTGTGGGTTTTGGTGGGCTTGTCAGTCTGCGAGAGGGTGACCTGTGAGCGAGAACTGTTTGACTGGTGCTTTTATACTAATTACTGTTAGAGCATTGTTGTTTATTTATATAAAGAAGATCATTCTTTTGAACAACACGTTTGACTATCTTTATTGCACCGCAGCCCAGCCAGTGATCCCTATAGCATCAACGTCACTGGAATTACGGATCAGACACAGTATGGCTGAATCTCATACTACTACACAGGACAGATTATCACCCTTTATTTCCCAGGCTTCCTAATGCTTCCTTATCAAAATGTTCCACCTCAACCTTAACTACATTGAAGATAGTTGCCATATTACATTGGTGTGATTGCATTAAAGGTGTTGCACAAATGGAAATCATCATTGTATTGGGTATTCCTGGGTCAGATTGACTCCAAACTTGCAATGACATTAGCTTCAGTGCTTTAAACATTCTTTGACCTGAAGATGAAGTTTCAGTTTTGCTGTGTTTGATCACACTGTGAGATCAATAGGTCTTTACACTGACTGTCATTGTCACTGACTGTGTGGGAAGAGCTCCTCCTTGTGTTGTGTCACATACTGCGGCTTTTACGTTCTAGATTCAGACCTTGTGGAATAACAGCCAAAACCAAATCTCATTAACTTACATAAAAGAAAAATATATTAACTCTCTTTCTCTCTCCACAGATGCTGCTTGACCCACTGAGTATTCCCAGTTAAGATATCTTGTATTGAATTTTCTGGATTTATTTCACTTCTTTTGCTCAATGTCCTCTTGTAAAATGAAGGAAAAGAAATGAACCTTTCCAGACAGACTCAATTGTTTCTTAGTGTTATTGTTCTTTTGAGACAATTCCTAATTGCCAAAAACTGACTTCCTGGCCCACTGAACTCATTTCTTTCTATCCAACTCTATCTTTATCATAGATATATAAATCCTACAGTGCAGGAGAAGGCATTCGACCCATTGAGCCTGCACTGACCACAATGCCACCCAGACCCGATCCTCATAACCCCAGGCATTTGCCCTAGCTACTCACCCTAATACTAAGAGGAAATTTAGCATGGCCACCTAACCCGCAAATCTTTGGACTGTGGGAGGAAACTGGAGTACCCGGTGAAAATTCAGTGCCGAGAATGTACTGACTCCACACAATGACCCGAGGCCAGAATCAAACTTGGGTCCCCGGCACTGTGAGGCAACTGTGCTAATCATTGCAAATTCTTCCTATCGATATTCATGATGCCTCTGATATCCTGTATCACTTCAACAGTTTTTGGTTTCCTGGTGTTAACTGTCTCCTTTTTCACTCCGGACATCCAATCTCTCTGTGCCTCTATCCCTCAGTACGATTGTCTGAGGGATCTCCACTTGTCCCTGGAATGGAGATCGAAACAGTCCCCATCTACCATCACCCTCCTCGCCTGAGTGAATTTATTTCACGTCGAATTTCTCCTTTGATTCCACACACTTCACCACGTGAAAGGTGTTGCTATGGTTGTTATGGACACCCACATTGGTCCTAGCTATGTCTATGCCAGTTTTTATGGGATAGATGGAACATTCCTTGTTCCAGTCTTACTTGGGACCCCTCCTTCAGTGCCACTTCCTGTTCTCATCCTGACACGGAACATTTTCACTGAATTTCTTTTCAATTTTAGCCTCTCTATTTTCAGCTCTTCCCCTCCTCAACTCCTCTGGGTGGCACTGCTGTCCCAGTCCCACCACCACCCCATCCTCCACCACCCTCTGTGGTGGCAGAGACAGCCCACCATTGGCTGGCAGTGGGGTCTTCCAGTCCCGCCCCTGTTAATGGAGTTTTCAGTTGTCTACAATCTCTATCACTCTAACAGGGAACTGCAGATGAATTGTGGGAAGGAAAAATAGAACATAGAACGTAGAACATTACAGCACAGAACAGGCCCTTCGGCCTTCGATGTTGCGCCGACCAATTAAGAAAAAGCAATGACCCTCTAACCGAAACCATTCCCTTTTCATCCATAAACCTATCCACTGACCTCTTAAACGCCCCCAAACTTGGCGCATCTACAACTGCAGCAGGCAGGGCATTCCATACCCTTACCACCCTCTGGGTAAAGAACCTACCTCTGACATCCGTTCTATAACTACCACCCCTTAATTTAAAGCTATGTCCCCTCATGCTAGCTTTCTCCATCCGAGGAAAAAGGCTATCACTGTCCACCCTATCTAAACCTCTAATCATCTCATATGTTTCGATAAGGTCTCCTCTTAGCCACCTTCTTTCTAACGAAAACAACCTCAAATCCCTCAGCCTCTCCTCATAAAACCTGCCCTCCATATCAGGCAACATCCTGGTAAACATCCTCTGTACCCTCTCCAATGCCACCACATCTTTGATCTTTGGTGGAGTGGTAGATAGTGAAGAGGGGTGTCATAGTTTGCAGAGAGACTTGGACAAGTTGCAGAGCTGGGCCGAGAGGTGGCAAATGGCGTTTAATGTGGAAAAGTGTGAGGTAATGCACTTTGGCAGGAATAATAAATGTGTCGAGTATAGGGCTAATGGTAGGATTCTTAATAGTGTTGATGAACAGAGGGATCTTGGTGTATTTGTGCATAGATCCCTGAAAGTAGGCAGTCAAGTCGATAAGGTTGTTAAGAAGGCATACAGAGTCTTAGCTTTTATTGGTAGGGGGATTGAATTTCGGAGCCGCAACGTCATGTTGCAACTGTACAAAACTCTAGTGCGACCGCACTTGGAGTATTGTGTGCAGTTCTGGTCCCCATATTATAAGAAAGATGTGGAGGCATTGGAGAGGGTACAGAGGAGGTTTACCAGGATGTTGCCTGGTATGGAGGGCAGGTCTTATGAAGAGAGGCTGAGGGATTGAGGTTGTTTTCGTTAGAAAGGAGGCGGCTAAGAGGAGACCTTATCGAAACATATAAGATGATTAGAGGTTTAGATAGGGTGGACAGTGATAGCCTTTTTCCTAGGATGGAGAAAGCTAGCACGAGGGGACACAGCTTTAAATTAAGGGGTGATAGTTATAGGACGGATATCAGAGGTAGGTTCTTTACCCAAAGGGTGGTTCGGGAGTGGAATGCCCTGCCTGCAGCAGTTGTAGATACGCCAAGTTTGGTGGCGTTTAAGAGGTTAGTTGATAAGTTTATGGAAGAGAAGGGAATGGTTTAGTTTGGAGGGTCATTGCTTTTTTTTCATAATTGATCAAAGGCCGAAGGGCCTGTTGTGCGCTGTAATGTTCTATGTTCTATGTTCTTTCTTATAATGCGGGGACCAGAACTGTACACAATACTCCAAGTGCGGCTGCACTAGAGTTTTGTACAGTTGCAACATGATGTTGCGGCACCGAAATTCAATCCCCCTACCAAGCTAAGACTCTGTATGCCTTCTTAACAACCTTATCGACTAGATTGCCAACTTTCAGGGATCTATACACATATACACCAAGATCCCTCTGTTCTTCAACACTATTAAGAGTTCTACCATTAGCCCTATACTCTACACATTTGTTATTCCTGCCAAAGTGAATTACCTCACACTTTTCCACATTAAACTCCATTTGCCACCTCTCGGCCCAGCTCTGCAACTTGTCCAAGTCTCTCTGCAAACCATAACACCCCTCTTCACAATCTACCACTCCTGTGATTTTGGTATCATCCGCAAATTTACAAATCCATCCTTCTATACCCTCATCCAGATCATTCATAAAAATTACAAACAGCAGAGGCCCCAAAACAGATCCCTGAGGTACACCACTTGTAACTGAACTCCATGATGAACAATTTCCATCAACCGCCACCCTCTGTCTTCTATCTGCTAGCCAATTCCTGATCCAATTAGCTAAATCACCCTCAATCCCACACATCTGCATTTTCTGCAGAAGTCTTCCATGGGGAACCTTATCGAACGTCTTACTAAAGTCCATATATACCATGTCAACTGCCTTACCCCCATCCACCTCTTTGGTCACTTTTTCAAAAAACTCAATAATGCATGACCTACCCTTCACAAAACCATGCTGACTATCCCCAATCAATTCATTTCTCAATGGAGGAAGGACAGAAGGAAGTGGGGATTCTGCTCAAGACTTCTCATTCCTTGCCCAAGAACCCCCACATTTCCCTAAATTATTGTTTCATATGCTGCTGCCCTGGTGACCATGTCTATCCTGCTCAGGTACAGGCAAGACCGCACTTGAACCCCTCAAGGGCTCCAAAAGCAGAGGGGATGTGCATGATGGGCATCTCAGCTATGAAGGAAAGGAGAATGAGAGCCTGTCTCTATCTTGCCCTGCCGAGGTCACAGGGGTAACACTACGTAGGAGTGGAAGAGAAAATGGAAACTTCTTTGCACAAGAGGATTCACATGAGTGTTTATGACAATATTAATGTCATTACGCCATTGAAATTTCATTGAAATGAACCCTTTATTTGAACTCTTCATTGTGTTGTCCATTTAGTTGTTGTATCTCTGAGTTCCAAAACAAACATTAACCTGCCGGAAATCAATGCGGTAAGAAATCTCACAACACCAGGTTAAAGTCGAACCAGTTTATTTGATAGTAATCCCACAAGCTTTCGAAAACAGTGTTCCTTCGGTGACCTGATGAAGTAACGCCGTTTCTGAAAGCTTGTGGGATTACTATCAAATAAATTGGTTGGACTTTAACATGGTGTTGTGAGACTTCTTACTGTATTTACCCCAGTCCAACACGGGCATCTCTACATCATGGAAATCAATGCCACCAGAGGGATGAGCAATATGATGAAAAGATTTATGACTGGCAATAATTTGTATTGAGTGGTGTGGGGGTTTCTTATTGCTCTGCCGCGTGGCTGCATGCACTATCTTAAGGGTCACAGCTTTCATGACTGTCAACTCCCCACTTGCTGGAATACACCGAAGGGCATCCCAGCTCAGTCCAAGGGCCTGAATTGCAACTTCAGCAACCTAACGACTTGTTCAGTAATTGCCCTTGCAGTCATGTGGCTTTTGTTGCAATTGTTTTCTGCACTGTAGGAGGTCCTCTCACAGCTATTGTGATGAGGTCTCCAGGCAGATATACTTACCCGCTTCCAAATCTAAAATTTTGAAAATGTCACCAGCAGATCCCTGGAAGAAACTGGAGATTTCTTTACAGAAACTTGAGACATCTCATTTCTGGAAGTCACTCATTTTCACAAGGTCCACCTCCAATTCTTCCCTTCCCTTCCTTGACTTCTGTCTCCATTTCTGGAAGGAGCTTATCAGTCAATATTTGCCACAAACACACTGAGTCCCACAGCTCCCTTGACAGCGTTTCCTCAAACCTTGCTTTCTGTAAGGGTACTGTTCCATTCTTGCAATTTCTCTATCTTCAAAAACAACAACTTACATTTACATGGCTCCTTTAATGCAATGAAATGTCATAAGATGCTGCACAAGAACATTATAAAGTGATTAGCGCTGCTGCCTCACAGCACCAGGGACCCAGGATCAATTCCTGCCTTGGGTGACTGTGTGAGGATGCACATTCTTCCAGTGTCTGAAGGGGTTTCCCCTGGGTGCTCCAGTTTCCTCCCACACTCCAAATATGTGCAATTAAATGGATTGGCTATGCTGCATTGCCCTTAGCATCAGGGGGATTAGCAGGATACATATATGGGTTATGGGCATAGGATCTATGTGGGATTGTTATCAGTACAAACTTGATGGGCTGAATGGCCTCATTCTGAACTGCAGAGATTCTGTGAAAACAAAGTCTGGCACTACTGTGCATCATAAGAAGTCTGACAATACTAGGTTTAAGTCCAACTGATTTATTTGATAGTAAACTCACAAGCTTTTGTGGTTTGCCCCTTTGTCAGGTCCTTCAACCAAGGTTTACCCCAGTCCAACGCCGGCATCTCCACATCATGACTACTCCATATCAGAAGATATCGGGTCATGTCATAGAGATAGGTTTTAAGGAAGGTTTTAATGGGGGTGAGTGAGGTAAAGAGGTGGAGAGATGTGGAGAGAGCATTAGAGGGAAATAAATTTCTTGAGTTGTTTACAGCACCAAAGGAGTCCATTCAGCCCAGAATCTATCCTTGGAATCCCCTTGCTCGATCCCCATAACCCAATAGCTTTATTTCCTTCAAATGCCCATTCATTTTCCTTCTGAAATCGTTTGTCGTCTTTGCTTACAACACGCATGTGTGCAACAAATTCTGTGTCATTACCATGTAATGTGTAAAACATCGTTCTCACATCAACCCTGCATCTCTTGCATAAAATTTGAAATCTGTGTCTTTTACAGTCAGCTAATGGGGAGAGTTTTTAAACTTTTCTATTTTATCTAAATCTGTCATAATCTTGTCATCCTCAATTTCATTTGCTCCAAAGAGAACAACCCCAGCTTCTCCAAGGTGACCTTGTATCTAAAATCCCCCATCCCTAAAACCTTTCTGATCAACCCATGGCACACTCTCAGGAATCTTAACGCATGGGGATCTGGCCTAACCGGAACTTTATAAATGTTCAGCATAACTTCCTTGCCTTTGTTTTCAACACCTCTTAATGAAGTCCAAGATCCCAGATACTTTGCTAACCGCTTCTCAATATGTCTGACCAACATAAAGACCAATGTATATAGACCCCCAGAACCCATCTTCTTTCACACGCCTTAGAATTGTGCTGTTAATCTATATTGCCTTTATAACGTATGAAAAATACAGCACCTCATACTTCTCTGAATTAAATTCTATCTGCCATTTGTCTGCCCATTCTACCAGCTTATCTATGTCATTGATTGGTATCATCCTTACTTTTAATCACTTCTCCAAGTTTGATTTTATTGGCAAATTTTGAATTTTACTCTATATTTCAGGATTATTTGTGCATAGCAAACTAAGCAGTAAGCCTGGCACTAGCAATTCAGGATAGACAACAAATGTTGATTTTACCAGTGATGCCTCAGATTCCAAGAAAGAAGTAAAAAAATCCATGTTGCCAACATCTACTGCAATGACAATAATTCTCCCTCAATGTCAATAATTCTATAGTTAAGAAAGCCCACCAACTTTCTCAGAACCATAGAACCTTACAATGCAGAAAGAGGCCATTAGGCCCATCAAGTCTGCACTGAACACAATCCCACCCAGGCCCTACCCCCATATTCCGAAATATTATACCCATTAATCCCTCTAACCTACGCATCACTGGACACTGAGGGGCAATTTCTTAGCATGGCCAATCAACCTAACCTTCACATCTTTGGACTGTGGGAGGAAACTGGAGTACCTAGAGGAAACTCATGCAGACACGAGGAGAATGTGCAAACTCCACACAGACAGTGACCCAAGCTAGGAATCAAATCCAGGACCCTGGAGCTGTGAAGCAGCAGTGCTAACCACTGCGCTACCTTAGCAGTACTAAGGCTAGGGAAATTTGGCATGTCTGCTACAACACTTACCAACTTTTACAGATGCACCATAGAAAGCATTCTTTTTGGTTGTGTCACAGTTTGGTATGGCTCCTGCTCTATTCAGGACCGCAGAAAACTACAAAGGGGTTGTGAACAAAGCACAGTCCATCAAACAAAGCAGCCTCCCATCCATTGATTCTATATTTCTTACTATCTCAGGAAACGGCCTGTGTAATCAAGGACCCCACACACCCTAGACATGCATTCTTCCATCTTCTTCCAATTGGGAAAAATATACAAAAATCTGTGATTATGTACCAACCAACTCAAGAACAGCTTCTTCCCTGCTGCCATCAGAATTTTGAATGGACTTACCATATATTAAGCTGATCTTTCTCTATACCCTAGCTATGAACTATAACACTATATTCTGCAACTTCTTCTTCCCTTACTCCCTATGCATGCTATGAACCATATGTTTTGCCTGTGTAGCACAGAAGAAACAATACCTTTCATTATCTGCTAATACATGTGACAATAATAAATCAAATCAAATTCCCTTCATCACAGAGAATTCTAATTAATATTTAGATAAAGATTCTTATCTAGAATTATTAGAGACACAATGTCGTTTGAATAAATTGCAGTATTTCAGGTCAAGTTCAATTCCCTTTGCCACAGTATAAATCAGGCTCCACATCTGAATGTACTGTTTTGCTCAGAAAGGTTAGGGTTATAGTTCATATACAAACTTGCTGATAAGTTAATAACTTAACTCATGATTTGATTCTTTACTGGGTGGGATTGCTCTCACATGCTTCCATTCTAATCAATCTAACTGGAGTTAGAGAATCACTTGCACTGATTTCTCTTCCTGCTCCTGCACTCTTATTTCTGGTGAGTCCCAAGGACTGATTCTTGGGCTCCTCCTATTTCCCATCTACCAGCTGCCCCTTTGGCAATATTATCCACAAGCACAGCAACAATTTTCATATGGATGTTGATGACACCATCTTCTCACAGAGAAGACTGCATCAGTGGAAAGAAACATCAACTTTTCCCTTTGGTGTGTTATTGTTAAGTTATAAATTTCTAATTGGAAAGTATGTGTAAGTGTAATATTGTGTGGCCATAATGGTTGGTGAATAAGTGTCCACTCACAAACTCATTGCATCTATTCTATACATTCTGTGACTGATGAACCTTACGACAATAATCATTTACTACATTAAGTGCAATGTACTGTTATAATTTTAATCAAGGAATACTTGTTGAGATAGTATAAGGATATTTGGCTTAGCAAGGTTAATGGGGAACTAGAGAGCAGTACTGTCTGCTGTACAATGTTCAAATGATAAGGGACCGGGGTCAGTCTGAAGGTATACAGTGATCTGTAGAAATAAGCATACAGTTAACTGATAGTTTGGGCTATAATTTCTAGATAGGCAGATAGTTGTGTTACCAATAACAAAACTCCTATTCAGCATTACAAACCTCAGAGTCTCTTAGTGACAGTTATTTAACAAACTCTTAAAATATGCTGATAGCTCTTGAATAAACTCAGAACCCAAGACTCCATTGAAGTTCCTGTTTAATATGGTGACTGTATTACTGTCTCTGTTATCATTCTCCTATCATAACAAAGTAATCTGATTGTTTAAAGCATTTATATAGTATCATTAAACACTCCCAAAACTCATAACCAATGAAGTACTTTCTCAGTCACTCATTAATGTAGGAACTCCAAAGCCCATCTTCATACAGCACAGTTCCAAAATCAGCAGATATTCACTTGAGTAATGAAGAATAAACATTAGCCAGGACATTGGGCTGAATAGCTTTCTCCCCATTAAATTGCACCATGAGATCTTCACATCCACCTGACAGTAGAAGTCTCAGTTTAACGTGCCATTGAAAATTAGCACTGCCAACATAGCAGCACTCCCTCAGTACTGTACCAGAAATGTCATCAACACTGTCAGCAAAAGTCCCTGAAGTGAAGTTTGAACCCATGACCTGATCTAGAGACAAGAAAGCTGTCAGTGAGCTACGGTTGACATTCAGGAGCGACTGCCAACGACCCATTTCTGAGTCGACAACATTGGGCAAGCGAATCGAGGGATTGGGAAACCACTGCAGTTGTCCCTCTCTACTTGTCACGTCTTGATATAATCTTCACACAGTGTGCTAAATGAATAAACAATCCATCTGTTAGTGGGCTGTTTGCAGTTGAAGTTTAATTTTAAATGAATAGAATGTGCATATTGCTTACTGCACTCCAACATATAGAAATCATAGAATCCCTACACTACAGGAAGTCATTTGGCCCATAGAGTCTGCACTGCCAACAATTCCATATCAGGCTTTATTTCCACAACTCCACATATTTATCCCACTAATTCCTCCAATCCACACACGCTGGGACAGTAAAGGGCAATTTAGCATAGCCAATCCAACTAACCCGCATACCTTTAGACTGTGGGAGAAAACCAGAGCTCCTGGTGAAAACCTACACAGACACAGAGAGATTGTGCAAACTCCACAACAGATAGTGACCCAAGCTGGGAATCAAACCCATGTCCCTGGAGCTGTGAACTGTCAGTGCTAACCACTGTGCCACATATGGCACTCACTGAACAGTCTAATCCTTGCTCCCTGTGACCACTGGAGATCACTTATTGCAAATCTTTGCTTTGTGCCTCAGACCTGATCTCTGGTCAGCTGACCATGGGAACTGGTTGATTTCCTGTTCTCCTGTAGAAGGCCTGCTCAGTGATGACAGTTCAGCTGATGTGTATCCAAACCATTCAGGTTTTCCATTGCTGTCCTTGGACAGGTACCCTGGCCCCTATTCCAAACTCGCCTGTTCCATGGGAAACCTAAAGTTGTGCAGATGTGTTGCATTTGGGAGAAGGTTAATCATATTTCTAAAAGGTACATATTACCACTAAGTCCACTAGGATGACAGAGGTTACTAATATTAACCAATTAATAGGATGGAATCAGTAATTGATATCCCAATGGATGTAAATGCTATCCTCTTAATTGTATTGCCTAATCCAAAGGATCCATTGTTTTTAAATCGTTGTGAAGTGTGGGTGATGCCTGGAGAAACATCACAGAGACCAGAATCCCTTCCCCGGTGACCTGCCACCAAATGCTTCCTGTATGGCCCAGTCAATGTTGCAGCAGGAAAAAGATGTATCTGAGTGTTGCCCCTGCAGAGGCTGTGAATCGGCACTATCCTGACATCCCAGAACACATCCCCAGTGTGAAGTCAAGTTTCAAAATTTTCTCCATGCTGGTTCTGTGCATCCATCGCTCTTCAAGAGTTTAGTGTGAGGCTGCAACCTGGACACTGGAATAATGTTCCTTGAAAGGGCAGGCACTCAAATTGAACTTTGGCAATGTCATTCTGGTCAACTTTTTCCATTGCAAGAAAATACTCTGGAGCTAGTACTGTTTCATTGCCAACAACTAAGTTCATTCATCTGCTGTAAGGTTGAACACTGAGAAGAACATTGAAAAACTAAAGCTGGGAATCAAACCCATGTCCCTGGAGCTGTGAACCCTAACCTGACTGAATTGCACTTCAACTGAAGACAGGAATCGCTTGGAAAGAAGTTTCATTGCTGTGTGGACGCTGAAGGGCAGAAGGATTAAAGGACTCCACTGGAGCACAGCGAGATCTGTTGTGATCTCCTCGGCAAAAACGCAGTTTGGAGGCTGAACTAGCCTTTGAAATTCTTCAGCTCAATAATCAGCCGAAACAGTCCGTTTCATGAATCACCGTGGCTAGCCTAAGTTCAGAATTTGTGCTTTACCACGTACCAAAAACATTCGAAATGGTCCACGTATTTGATTTCTAAAATTTGCTGGATCGTTTTGAGGTTGGGTCCACGATGGTATCGGAGCCTGTCAAAACCTACAAGCACCAGAAGAAGTGTGTTAACAAAACAATTATTCCAGCACCAGCTTTAAATGTGGAACAGTATTTAAGGCTGTACTCCCCCAAAAAGTGGCTATGGATGATAAATCAAGCAAACCAGATCAATTTGGGCTGATACAGACGCCAGACCAGCCACAGAAGCACTTTGGTGATTAAGATTTTTAAAGATTCGTGATAGCTTTAGGTTTAAAAAAAAAGACAGAGGCTAAACAGGGGAATACACAACTATATCCAGTGGCTCCAATAGCCAATGACATTGTGGTGAAGAAATAAATAAATCTTCAAACATGTCTCAAGATGTTTTGAAATCCTCCAGCACCAATTTAATTCATGAATTCGTAATATTTTAGATTGAGTAAAAATTCTAAAGCTGTCCAACAACTTGGAGAATTCATTGATTTTTTTTCATAAACAAATTACACAAATTGGCTGTAAGTTGTGACTACAGAGAACTTAAGTCAGAGCTCATTGAAACCAAATAGTGGTTGGAATGGCTAATGATGCTATTCAGACATACCATAGGCTAAAGAAGATCTGGTCCTAGAAAAGGCCATCCAAACTGGTAGTCTGAAATTCATTAACATTTGTCCATTTCATGTGACGAGGTTAAGCCATGGTATAGAGCAACCCCAACCATTGTTCATCCAGCAGAAGGTAATCCTCAGTTACAGGCAATGAAATGAAACAAAACTTACTCGCCACTCTCTGCATGAATAAACTTCCCCCACATATCTCCCTTAAATTTTCCTCCCTTACCTTGAACTTGTGCCCCAGTGTAATTGACAATTCCACCTTGGGAAAAGACGTCTGACTATCCACCCTCTATATGCCTCATAATTTTGTAGACCTCTAACAGGCCTCCCCTCAGCCTCCGTCTTTCCAGTGAAAACAATCCTAATTTATTCAACCTCTCCTCATAGCCAATATCCTCGAGACCAGGCAACATCCTGGCGAGCCTTTTTTGTACTCTCTCCAAAGCTTCCATATCGTTCTGATGATGTGGTGACCAGAACGGTACACAATATTCCAAATGCATCTTAACCAAAGTTTTATACGCCTGGCATGATTTCCTAACTCTTGTACTTAATGCTCCAGCCAGTGAAGGTAAGTATGTCATATATTTTCTAAATCACGTTAGCCAGTTGTGTTGTCACTTTTAGGGAATTATGGACCTGCACATCCAGATCCCTCTGTATGTTAATGTTCCTAAGGGTTCTGCCATTTACAGTGCACTTCATAACTAAATTTGATCCTCCAAAATGCATCACTTTGCATTTGTCAGATCAAACTCCATCTACCATTTCTGTGCCCAAGTTTCCAATTGATCTATATTCTATTGTATCCTTTGATAATCCTTGACACTATCAGCAACTCCACCAATCTTTGTATCATCCAAAGATACTGAGGGACAAGATGTATGTACATTTGGAAGAATATAGACTAGATAGTGACAGGCAATATTGTTTTGTCTAGGAAGGTCATGATTCACCAATTTGATTGAGTTTTCTGAAAATATGAGACATATAATTGATGAGGGAAAGGTTGCAGATATAGTTTATATGGATTTCAGTGAGGTGTTTGACAAGATCCCACATGGTAGACTGGTACAAAAACTAAAATCACATTGTGATTTGGGCTGGGCTGGCTCGATGGATGCAGAACTGGCTTGGTTATGGAAGACAGGGTATCAGTGGAAGGGTGTTTTTCAGAATGGAGATCTATAGCTAGTGATGTTCCACAGGGATCAGCACTGGGACCTCTATTGTTTGTAGTATACATAAATAATCTGGAAGAAGATGTGGGTGGTCTGATTAGTAAATTGGTGGATGACACAGAAATTGGTGGAGTTGCTGATAGTGCCACAGATTGTCAAAGGATACAACAGGATATCGATAGATTGGAGACTTGGGCACACGAATGGTAGACGGAGTTTAATCCGGACAAATGGGAGGTGATGAATTTTGGAGGATCAAATTTAGTTGTGAATTACACTGTAAATGGCAGAATCCTTAGGGACGTTAATATACAGAGGGATCTGGCTGTGCAGATCCACCATTCCCTAAACATGGCAATGCAGGTGGCCAAGGTGATTAAGAAGACATGCTTGCCTTCATTGGCCAGGGCATTAAGTACAAAGTTGGGAAATCATATTGCCTTATATATTGCCTTCAGCGCTGGTTGCCACACTACCTGAAGGATGTGTAGGCTTTGGAGGGACTGAAGAGATGGTTCACCACAATGTTGCCTCGTCTCGAGGGTATTGACTATGAGGAGAGGTTCAATAAATTAGGATTGATTTCACTGGGAAAAATGGAGGCTGAGGGGAGACCAGATAGACATCTATCGATTATGAGAAGCTTAGACACGGTGAGTAGGCAGAGGGTTTTTTCTCAAGGTGGAAGTGTCAATTATAAGAGGACACAGGTTCAAGGTGAGAAGTTTAAGGCAGATGTGTATGGAGGTTTTTCATGGAGAGAGTGATGGGTGCGTAGAATGCACTGCCAGAGGAGGTGGTGGAAGCAGGCAGATTAGCAACATTTAAGGGGCATCTGGATGGGTGCATGAATAAGGAAGGAATAGAGAGATATGGAATGAGTAAGGGCAGAAGGTTTTTTTTCTGTTTACTTAGGGCATCATGATTAGGGATGTCAGTGTTGGACTGGGGTAAACACAGCAAGAGGTCTGACAACACTGGTTTTAAATCAAGTAAATCCGTTGGATTTAAAACTGGTGTTGTCAGACCTCATCATGATTAGCACAGGCTTTGAGGGCCGAAGAGCCTGTTCCTGTGTTGTACTGTTCTTTCTTCTTGTTCTAACAAAAATACTTTGTGATTTGTAAGCACATTAGGCTTATCTAAAATATTATCTATATGAACTAAATTCACAGTTTAAATCATGAAATCCAGGTCCTGTCCAGACAGATTTGTCCAGGTGAGGTTAAAAGTTCCTTATTTGTTTCAGTTTGAATGCTGTGTGCAAAGTTTTCTCTTTTAGCTGAGGTCAACAAAAGATCAATCCTTTAGTTCTCACCATGAGCATTCTGAAATCACTTCCAGTTATTGTTTATTAAGGTAACAGTATAAGTCTGTCACTCTGAGCTACATGTGCAGTATAAAATTGCCCCAAGAGCACACTTATTCCAGAAACATACCAAGCTTTTTTCGAGCTGTGGCAGCAAATTATTGAATAGAATACTTGAAAAATGAAAAGCAAACTGTTTAATATGATTCCTATGAAGCTGTAGGAGGCTGTATTCTCTCTTGTGCATACTCACCTTTATTTGTAATCAACATGTTCATTAAGGACTCCCTCTGTCAGTGTGAGAGCTACTCCTGCTTCATATTCTGCACTGATTGATGTTAACCCAGGGAAATGAAGGAATGAAAAACATTCTTTATACAAATATGTCAGTCACTGAAGGTAAGCATGCAAGTGTAAAAGGCAGTAAAGAAGGCAAATGTTATAGAACATAGAACATTACAGCGCAGTACAGGCCCTTTGGCCCTCAATGTTGTGCTGACCAATGGAACCAATTTTATGACCCTCTATCCTAAACTATTCCAATGTTATCCATTTGCCTATCCACTGACCATTTGAACGCCCTTAAACTTGACGAGTCCACAACTGCTGCAGGCAGAGCATTCCACACACTTACTCCCCTCTGAGTAAAGAACCCACCTCTAGCATCTGTCCTACAACTACCACCCCTTAATTTAAAGCTATGTCCTCTCATGTTATCCATCTCCATCCGAGGAAAAAGGCTCTCACTGTCCACCCTATCTAACCCTCTGATCATCTTATATGTCTCAATTAGGTCACCTCTTAGTCTTCTTCTCTCTAAAGAAAATAACCTCAAGTCCCTCAGTCTTTCCTCATAAGACCTTCCCACCATACCAGGCAATATCCTGGTAAATCTCCTCTGCACCCTTTCCAATGCCTCCACATCTTTCTTATAATATGGCGATCAAAACTGTACACAATACTCCAAGTGCGGCCGCACCAAAGTTTTGTACAGTTGCAACATGACATCTCGGCTCCGAAATTCAATCCCTCTACCAATAAATGTTAACACACCGTATGCCTTCTTAACAACCTTATCAACTTGAGTACCAACTTGCAGGAATCTATGCACCTGTACACTAAGATCTCTCTGCTCATCTACACTACTAAGAGTCCTACCATTAGCCCTATATTTTACACACATATTACTCTTAGCAAAGTGAATCACCTCACACTTTTCCACATTAAACTCCATTTGCCACTTCTTGGCCCAGCTCTGCAACTTATCTATGTCCCTCTGCAAACTGTAACATCCATCCTCACTGTCTACAACTCCTCGGACTTTGGTGTCGTCAGCAAATTTACTAACCCATCCCTCTACACCCTCATCCAAGTCATTTATAAAAATAACAAACAACAGTGGCTCCAAAACAGACCCCTGAGGTACACCACTAGTAACTAAACTCCAGGTTGAATATATCCCATCAACCACCACTCTCTGTCTTCTATCAGTTAGCCAATTCTTGATCCAATTTGCTAAATCTCCCTCAATCCCATGCATCTGCATTTTCTGCAATAACCTTCTATGGGGAACCTTATCAAACGCTTTGCTAAAGTCCATATATACAACATCAACTGCCTTACCCTTATCCATCTCTTTGGTCACCTTTTCAAAAAACTCGATAAGGTTTGTGAGGCACAACCTTCCCTTCACAAACTTTCCCCACAACAGATGTAAGGTTCACCAGTCTATAATTTGCAGAATTTGCAAAACAAGGGGACAACATTTGCCATCCTCCAGTCTTCCGGCACTATACCTGTAGCCAACAATGACATGAAGATCAAAGCCAAAGGCTCTGCAATCCCCTCTCTAGCCTCCCAGAGTAACCTGAGATAAATCCCATCTGGCCCAGGGGACTTATCTATTTTCATACTCTCAAAAATAGCTAACACCTTCTCCTTATGTACCTCTATCCCGTCTAGTCTACAACCCTGTATCCCAGTATTCTCCTCAATTCCATTGACAGTTTCCTGAGTGAAGACTGATGAAAAATACTCATTCAGTGCCTCACCAATCTCTACAGACTCCACGCACAACTTCCCACTATGGTGGCCTTTACAGCGAGAGGATTCACGTACAGGAGGGGGGATATCTTTCTGCAATTGAGTGGCGCAGTGGGTTAGCACTGCTGTCTTACAGTGCCAGGGATCCGGATTCAATTCCTAGCTTGGATATCTGTCTGTGTGGAGTTTGCACATTCTCCCCATGACTGCGTGGATTTCCTCCGGGTACTCTGGTTTCCTCCCACAGTCTGAGAGATTGCAGGTTAGGTGGATTGGCCACACTAAATTGCCTCTTAGTATCCCAGGATGCATAGGTTAGAGGGATTAACGGGGTAAATATGTGGGGTTATGGGGATAGGATTGTGTGTCACTGCAGACTCAATGGGGTGAATGGCCTCTTTCTGTACTGTAGGGATTCTATGATGTTATGAAATAAACAGGGCCATACCTGGAATATTGTGAGCAGTTTTGTTCTTTTTATTTGAGAAAAGATGTCCTTGCTCCACAGGGAGTGCAAAGAAGGTTGGCTAGACTGAGTCCTGGGAAGGTGGCACTGGCGTATGAGAAGAGATTGAGTAATTTAGGATCATATTCACTGGAGTTTATAAGAATGAGGGTGGATCACATTAAAACCTGTATATTCTAACAGGACTAGACCATGTAGAGACAGGAAACATGTGCCTAATGGTGGAAGGTTCCAGAATCAGGAGTGGAACGTGTCTGAGGACATGGAGTAGACCATTTTGTAATGAGAGGAGAAGAAATATCTTCATCCACAGAATGGTCTGGAGACATTTTCTCCACCACAGGAAGCAGTTGAGGCCAAAACATGTTTTCAAGAAGGGGGTAGATACAGCACTCAGGGGTAAAGGGATCAAAGGAGGGGAAGAAAGAACAGGTTATGGAGTTGAATAATCAACTCAAAGGGCCGAATGGCCTATTCCTGCTTCGATTCTCTATGTTCCTACATTACTGAGCACAGAATGGACAATAGTTACTCAAACTAGAATGTTCCATGTTCAACCTGACGTCTGTGCTGTGTAGCTCAATTGGAATGCTAGAATTCACCTCAGTATCCTGGCCTGGATAACAAGGAGAAAACCTTACCAGAAATCTGCATGTTGAGTGTAAATAGAATGGATATTTGTTACCTAGATATTCCACTAATTTGACTTTAACTGCAGCTGTGAAAGCTGTATGAATTTCTCTATTTCCCTCTGCTCCCATGGACAGGATTGGAGAATTGATCCAACTGCTAATGCAAAAGAAAATGGCAAGTGCTCTTTATACTTGCATGAGGAAATATGAGCACCACTGGCATTTGTTGTTCATCTCTAAATATCCTTCAGAAGATGGTGGTGAATCTCGTTCTTGACCGTTGCAGTCCCTGAGGTGTAGGTACAACCACAGTGCTGTTTCAGAGGGAGTTCCAGGATTTTGACTGAGCGATAGTGAAGGAAGGTGATATATTTCCAAGTTAGAATGATGAGTGACTTGGAAGAGGTTTCCGTGTTTTTGCTGCCCTTGTTCTTCTGGATGATAAAGATCACTCGATGGGAAGGTGCTGTTGTAGTAGCTTCGGTGAGTTGCTGCAGTGCATCGTGTAGATGGTACTCATGGCTGCTAATGTTCAAGAGTGATGGAAGGAGTGAATATTTAAGCTGGAGGATGGGTGACGATCAAGCAGTCTGCTTTGTTCTGGATGGTGATGAGTTTCTGAGTGCTGTTAGAGATGCACTCATCCAGGCAATTGGAGAGTATTCCATCACAATCCTGACTTGTGCCTTATAGATAATAATGAGAATAATGAGATAAGGTGAGAGGAGGCTTGTGTGGCATAGGAACACTGGAATGAACTAGATGGGCTGAATGGTCTGTTTAATGCTACCTAACAAATCCAAAACCAACCACAGAGAAACCAACTACTTGACGCACTGGGGTGAGGGTGGGGAGATGCATGTGAGGGATTGTCCTGAACAGGATTATTGCCTCTATACTCTTGGAAAGACTTAATTACAGCTGTCTTGTATTGATAGCTGCCAAAGAGCAGGAAAGTTATGGAAGGCAGACAGTTCCAACCCCAGCACACAGTTCTACACACAGCGCATAGCAAACCCCCATGCTCAGCTATATCCCCCAGCACACAGCTATATCCCACAGCGCACAGCTATACCTCCCAGTGCACAGCTATACCCCCAGCGCACAGCTATATCCCCCAGCACACAACTATATCCCCCAGCACACAGCTATATCCCTGTGCGCACACCTATACCCCCCAGTGCACAGCTATACCCCCCATGCACAGCTATACCCCCCAGTACACAGCTATATTCCCCAGCGCACAGCTATATTCCCCAGTGCACAGTTATACTCCCCAGTGCACAGCTATACCCCCCAGTACACAGCTATATTCCCAGCGCACAGCTATATTCCCCAGTGCACAGTTATACTCCCCAGTGCACAGCTATACCCCCCAGTACACGGCTATATCCCCCAGCGCACAGCTATATTCCCCAGTGCACAGTTATACTCCCCAGCGCACAGCTATATCCCCCCAGCGTGCAGCTATATTCCCCAGCGCACAGCTATACCCCCAGTGCACATCTATATGCCCCAAAGCACAGCTATATCCCCCAGTAAACAGCTATATCCCCCAGTGTATAGCTATATCCCCCAGTGCACAGCTATACCCCCCAGCACACAGTTATATCCCCCAGTGCACAGCTATATCCCCCAGTGCACAGCTATACCCCACAGTGCACAGCTATATCCCCCAGTGTGCAGCTATATTCCCCAGCACACAGCTATACCGCCAGTGCACATCTATATGCCCTAAAGCACAGCTATATCCCCCAGTAAACAGCTATATCCCCCAGTGCACTGTTATACCCCCAGCGCACAGCTATATTCCCCAGCGCATAGCTGTATTCCCCAGTGCACAGCTATATCCCCATGCGCACAGCTATACCCCCCAGCGCACAGCTATACCCACCAGCGCACAGCTGTATCCCCCAGTGCACAGCTATATCCCCGTGCGCACAGCTATACCCCCAGCGCACAGCTATATACCCTAGCACTCAACTATACCTCCATACTCAGCTATGTCCCCCAGCACACAGCTACACCCTTACCACATAGCTACACTTGCAGTGCACAGCTGTATTCCCCAGCATACAGATATACCCCCCGGTGCACAGCTATACCCCCAGCATACAGATATACCCCCAGCACACAGTTATACCCCCAGCACACAGCTATACCCCCAGCATACAGATATACCCCTCAGCGCACAATTATACCCCCCAGCACACAGCTAACCCCCAGGATACAGATATACCCCCCAGCGCACAGTTATACCCCCCAGCACATAGCTATACCCCCAGCGCACAGCTATACCCAGTGCACAGCTATATCCCCCAGCATACAGCTATACCCTCCGGCGCACAGCTATAACCCCCAGCATAATATACCCCCTCCCCCAGCATACAGATATACCCCCTGGCACACAGCTATACCCCCAGCATACAGATATACCCCCCGGCACACAGCTATACCCTCAGCATACAGATATACCCCCTGGCGCACAGCTATATCCCCCAGCATACAGATATATCCCCCCGGCGCACAGCTATATCCCCCAGCATACAGATATACCCCCTGGCACACAGCTATACCCCCAGCATACAGATATACCCCCCGGCGCACAGCTATATCCCCCAGCATACAGATATTACACCCCCCCGGCGCACAGCTATACCCCCAGCATACAGATATACCCCCCCTGCTTGCAGCAATGAAAAACATTCATAACATTACCGGCAGAGGGAGCTAGAAGACAGTATAAGGCAATGGGAGTGATTTCAGCAGCTGAATTCCGTGGTGATCCCTAAGGTGGAGATACCAGCGTTGGACTGGGGTAAACTCAGTAAGAGTCTGGCAACACCAATTTTAAATCCAACCGATTTATTTGATAGTAAATCTGGTGTTCTGGTTGCCTGACAAAGGCACAAATGCCGAAAACTAGCAGATTTACTATCAAATAAATTGGTTGGATTTAAAATTGGTGTTGCCAGACTCTTACTGAGTGATCCCTGAGCACAGCAGGAAACTGCTTCAGACATGTGTAGGACAAGACACTAACTTAATAAAAGATTTGGAGCATGAACTAGAAACAGCTGATTAGAACTGAAAATGCCTGCTAACTCTCACTAAAGAATCCACACACCTGAGGAAGGAGCAGCGCTGCGAAAGCTCGTGATTCCAAATAAAAACTGTTGGACTTTAACCTGGTGTTGTGAGACTTCTTACTGCACCCATTAAAGAAATTGCATGGTATTTTCACAGAATTGTTATAGTGTAGAAAGAGGCTATTTGGCCCATCGTGGGCAATTCTTCTACGACCCACTCCTAACAGCAAGCAGCATTGGTGTTGAACTTAAAGAGATACTCATTATTTAAAGAGATATTCACTGTTTCACAGCCACTAGTTGTGGGAGCTGTATAAGGAGACTGCATAGACAAGACTTCATTAACACTCACAACAAAGTTCGTTCTGAAAATTCTCTGACGATTTCTTCACAAGAAGAGTAAGTGGTGTGATAGCCAAACTTATAGGAATCACGAAGATATTGTTTGCTTAAGGATGTCTTGCCTGGCATCCGCATGAATCATCATAGTATCAAAGGACCCCTATAGTACAGAAAGAGACCATTCAGCCTTACAAGTCTGCACCGACCACAGTCCCACCCAGGCCCTATTCCCATAACCCCACGTATTTATCCTGTTAATCCCTCAGACGCTAGCAGCAGTTTAACATGGCCAATCAATCTAACCTGCACATCTTTGGACTGTGAGAGAAAACTGGAGCATCCGAAGGAAACCCATGCAGACACGGGGAGAACGTGCAAACACGCACAGACAGTGATCCAAGGCTGGAATTGAACCCGGGTCCCTGGTGCTGTGAGGCAGCAGTGCTAACCACTGTGCTACCGTGCTGTCCTGTGGTCTGTGTAAGGAATGGGAGGAGAGGCAAGGCTGGACTGGGCAGCAGTATTTGCTGTGGAGAGAGGGTCAGTGTTTGATGGGGTGCAGGACTCCTCCCCTCTGCAGGCACAGGGCAGCAGGAGAGCAATGAAAATCCTCCTCCATTTTTCGTGCTATGTGTGAGTACCTGTGCCCCCTCTCCCCATCACCCCCATCCAGTCTACAATCTACCCATCATGTCCCAACCAGTCTGCTTGCACTCCCAGTGAAAGAGGGAATGCGGAATGTACGCACAATCCGGCTCCAGAGGCTGGCTCCTGTTGCAATTTCCCATTTCACTGTCACCATCATTGTGTCTAATCAGTCACTGAGAGATAATAACTCAGTCACTGGGATATAACACAGCCAGTGTCTTTGGCTTTACAACTCCTGACAAGTTCAAACGAGGATGATCACCATTGAAGTTCAGAGTGATTTGTGAAGAATAAACCTGGAAATAGTTTCATTGGCAGCTCATCTTCTTCACACCCAAATAATCTCACTGGATTAGACTGCAGTTGGGGGCTGGGTGGGGGCAGGGAGGAGGGAGTGGAATCACTGCCTTACCCAAAGGTCCAGCAATTCTTAAAGAAACGTGGTTACAGGATGCTACTTTGTTGTGACAGCACAGTCCCTTTAAGAGGGCGTTCTCTAAAAGCCACATGGTTGGGCCGGACCCTATGCAGTGTTGGGTTGGGAGGCTGAGCCAATCAAATGTTCAGGGTGTGTATCCCGGGTTGAGGGAGAATCTGCTGATGCAGTTGGGTAGGAGCAGTTTACAGTCACAGAGTTATTCTGTCTGACCCTGTTGTAAATAGTTAATTGTTCATTGGCTATAAAGCCTTTTGTTCTTTTGTTCTTTAGCTTCATCAAATCATCCTCGATTTATTACATTTGTCCTGCTCCGAATATTGGATTTGAGTTCTAATGCAGCCCAGAATAACACTATCTGTTGAACTCAAGGTTCCTTCATCAACTATCTTTAGGGTGACTAGCCCAGTGTGATCCTGGAATACAATTCTGCTTCTTACTCGGTACAAATCTCACTCACAGGATGATGTACGGGATTGAATAGATATCACATTGGTGCAGAAAGGGTGATTTTTTTTTCAGGAAGTGACTGAGACACATTGTAGATGGGAGGCAGAGTGAGCTTTACTCTGTATTGATTGCTGTGTGCTCAGGG